>APFE031457828.1:0-14234 GCA_000404065.3 Pinus taeda | reverse complement strand
CCCCTCTCTCTCTCTATCTCTCTCTCTCTCTCTCTCTCTCTCTCTCTCTCGTACCCTAGCCCCACTCCCTCTCTATGTCGCCCCTTATGCTCGTTATCTCTCTCGCTCTCATTATCACCATCATATCATCAAACAACCTAATTTAGCATGTCATTTGACAAATAAAAACATAATGATATCATTTAACATGTATAATCCACATCATGTAGAAAACAAAAAGCTCTTATGAATTGGAAATCAATAATCATCATATTATTTAAGAAAGACAATCATTATATCATCTAAGAAATAATTATATACACATTAAACTTGCAAAAAATGTCAACAACCTATTATCTAATTAGCAAAAACACAACCACCATATCACATAAAGAAAGAAAAATGTTTTGAGTTAAAAAAAAAATTAAGCCTCTTTTCACATTTAAATAAATAAAAACATCCATTTCCCATTTCTTATAAAAATAAAACAATTCTTCTCATAAATAAATTGTTTTATATCATCCAATTTGTAAAAAATAAATAATTGAATATAATTTTTTAATTGAATAAATTAAATATTTACTCTACCGTATTGGAAGTCTTTCCTAAAAGTAACTAAAACAAAACGAGAATTCTAGGCTATTGGAAGTCTTCCCTGAAAATAAGTGAAGTAAAACGCGAATTGTACGCTATTTAAAGTCTTCCCCAAGAGGCATTGGATCTTCTTAAGAAGGCAGTCGATGGTGATCGTGAGAAGCAACTATTTCGTACCTTTTAATGCTAAAGGGAGGCGAGGAAAGGAAAGGACGGTGACTACTAATTTCATCATCTCTCATTCATTTTGTGAAAACCATCATGAATATGTGCTCAGGGTTCACGGTCAACATAATGGTACTTATTTCTATTCGTGGTTTCCGGTAATCAAAATCATACATATTGATCTGGGTCGTTTGGCGTAAAACTAATTTATACCTATTTGTCGCTACTGGTTGCTTCGGGTAAGTGGAATTCATGCATCTGGCGCCAGCCCATTTCTTGACCTCTAAATTTAATACTACAAATATTTTACTATGTGATCGGAAAACAGGGACTGATGGTCTGCAGAGCTTGGGTCGACACAGTTTATACCAGGCGACCCGCGAAAGCTTTTCCTGCAGAGAAAGTAGCAACGCTTCCTGGAATTCAGGGAATTCAATCGTCGCATATCAATATTAATTTGGCCAACTGGTAAAACCCTCCGCCAACCAAATTTAAATAATAACAAACTCCTCCATGCATGCATTCAGAGATCAAACCATGAGCATAATTAACGGGCACATGATTGCAGCAGGGAAATACGGTGGGATAATCTGAGAGTTAAAAACTTTCCGCTCATTCTCAAAAAGGGCAACCTGAAAAGTAAATTTCCGCATATAAAGGGAGGGCGAAAATAAGTGAGAACAGGAAATGATCAAAACTTACAAGGGAACGCAAAATATGATAATACGCAAAATATGATTATATGCTATAATGACTGATGGGATGTGGGGCAGAAGTGGGGGCAGAAGTGGAGGCATCAGTAAGAGAGGAACCACTATATAAATGTCGCCGTAGAAGGCAGAGACATAAACATCTTAGACCATGTTTTCGTCAAATATATGATCAACGTAAACTTTTTGTTCACAAATTTTGTAAAAGACCCTTGAAAACTAAATGAAGAATAAATACCGTGACAATTTTTTTAATCTAAATTTATGATAATATGAAAATATCTTCAGAAAAAACCCTTAAAAAGTTGAGTACTCACAAGAAAATTTCGTTCGTTCATGCGTATTATGTCAAGGAAATTCACAGGTATACCAAAAGCGACTCTAATTTAATTTAATGGACTATTCAGAAAAACCCTGAAAAATCGAAAGTACCTGAAATTCGCCAGCCGAACCTTCTTAAATCGATCCATTGGCAAACCTGACAAGGATTTCCTATCTCTCTGGCGCAACAGATCTGTGCATCATCGACACTTTTAAGTTTTTTATGTGTATAAAAGAGGAAATTAGAATGTTCAATCTTGATACCCAATCCGAAGAAAACATCAGGAAGTAAACCAAACCAATCAGCAAGCCAGTGAAAACAAAGGACGAAACAAGATTACCAAGAACGAACGAAACAAGATTACAAAGAAAGAAGATACACTACAGTACAAAACAAATAAAAACAAGAGGAAAAACATACACAGGAAAACTGAATCAAATAATCGAAACCCAATAAACCCAGGAATTTGGCAATCCCTAAACAGGGTACAGACAGACAACACAGAGGCAATTTATAGAGGAACCGACAGAGAATCACAGCCACACAAACATTGACATACACCAGAGAAAACACTTCCAAACAAACAGAAAATTTCGCTGCAAATACAAAAGAACTGCTAACTATTAGTTTGAAGCCACCCAGGCCATCCCTCGTGTATTTCAAAAAAAGTTATGATCCGTTAATGGAGCGGATCAACGTCTACCAGGAAAAAAAATCCTGAGGTGCCTTTCTTGAAATTCTCGTGCAATGGACCTAGGTAAAAGATTGAGATCTTTTTTGAGAAATTCTCTTCACATCCACGTCGGTGAAAATTTTGATTTTTCACACAAATTTGAAATGGGCTTGCATTTGAATTTGAATTTGAATTTAAGGTGGAACCTTTGAGGAGTGGAATTTAAGGTGGAATCTTTGAGGAGGCTCATTGAAATGCATGTTACTTGAAAGAGTGTCATCACAATAAGTGACATACACAAATCTTAAATTAACTTGGACTTGTGGCCTATTTCCTTTTGGAAATATTTAAGGTGGCTTATTTCCTTTTGGAAATATTTCAAGATAAGCTTGGATATGGACAAACTCATTGTTTGTAGGAGTATTCTAATGTCTATTTCGCGTTGCTCGGGATTTTTTCCTCCAAATTTTTTTAATCTTAACTTTACATTGAGGGTTTTGTTGTGATTGATAATCTCCTCTTCATGTGTAGGTTTTTTACATACAATTCTAGGCCGAAGACTTACCCTGGAGGACTTCACCTCCCTTTTATCATGAAATTACTATTTTAGTTCTATATGAAAGATAGTAGTACCCTTGGTCATGCTTCTAGGTAAGCAAACACTAACTGGTCCAAGTGTTTCAATGATATTATTATTCAAAAGTGCACAAAAAGCCCATTTTTATTGTGTGTTTACCCTTCATTGCCACCTTTATTCTCATAGGGGAAGGAAAAGAGGTTGTCTCTAATCCAATCCAACTTCTTAGATCTTCCCTCCTTTTCTCGATACTGACGGATTAGGATTGATTAGCCTAAAATAGTGCTTCAAATATGCATTATAAGTGCCTATTCTTCTACTAAGAGGAAACCTTGGATTTAGCCCATTACCTAAACTAACTACCATAAGATGTTAGATGAGGAAAACTTTCTTTTCGAAAAGGTGTTGCTCTTACTTTTTGGCATTTCCAATGATCGGTTCAAAGGAAGGCCAAACTAGACTACTTAGGATGCGAGCATACAAATCTAGGGATGGGCCCTCAACTGAATCACTATGAATAGTGAACATAAAAGAGGCTAAAGTTTTCATTTTCATAATTATATGATGTTGTATATTCCCTTTATCGACTCGTTGTGAACAGTGGGCATTCAATAGGTACTATGTTTCCTTGACATCATCCCTTTCTTGTCGAAGCTTAGGTTTATTAGTTGTAGGTTGTCCATGCCAGCAATACAATTTCAGTATATTTTAACTCACATGTAGTGTTAGTTTAGTGTCTCCTTGATATAATCTCTTCTTTATAGTTCTTTGTGTTATATGATCTAGAAGTGCATTTTGTGTTGTATTTATCATCTTAGACCCAATAATGGATGGTTAATGATGTTCATAATAAGGAAAAGAATAATGGATAGTCCATAAGGTTAACGGACATGCATGATTTGATAATCACCATGATAAGTTATGTTCATCCTTACACAAGAGGGATTACACTCTATTTCTATGTGAAATTCGTATTAATAATTCATGGAAACATCTTTGTTACACTATTAACTTAAACATAAGGAGGGAGATTCACTAGTATTAGTATTTATGGATTTTCCACTTAATCGCTTATCACAAGTTCAAAAGCATGTAGGAAGAATTACAAAATCCCTTTATCAATATTGATTTCTCTGCCTAGTTGATGAGTTGTGAAAGTACAAAAGAAAGTACGAATAATTACAAAAACCCTCCATCAACCACCTCTCCTCTCTATTTTTTTGAGGTCATACACAAATGGTGGAATTTTGAGGTGAAAAAGAGGATTTAAACTACACAACCTCACTTGGAAAATCTTTTTCTTGGTGTTATGTAAAAGGAAACTCTCTGGCGTCAAATTAGAAATCATTAATAGGATAACATATATGACATCAACAATATGCACAAACAAGAATTACATATCTTTGCCCATCTTTCATTTTAGAAAATTCCATTATCTACCCTTTAATGAAGGATAATTTGATAAGAAAGTAACTCACTTTAGCCTCATCCAATGAGCTAGATGTAAAGATAATGAGCCAATCATTAGCTTACTGCATGGTGTTTAGTATTTTCCATTACAATAAATATGTAGAAACTTCAATTAGTTTGAAACTAGGTGAGAGACTCCCTAAATCTTGTAGATTAACACCTTTCAAAATTAATCTTAAATTACAAATTGACTTTAGTTTTGTGACCATATCTGCTTGTAACCAACTCTAGGCATTTTTCACAATCATTCCAATCTTCTTGAGATCTCTTTCTAGAGTTGTCTTCCTAAATCACATTTCAGATAAAAATTAAAGACAGAGATGTAGCATTGCCCACTGATCATATATTATGTTAGTGCACAATGGAATCTCTTTATTTTTCCATATAGGTCTCCATAAATTTGATTGTCGGCTAAGTTCAGTCTATAGACTATCCTCCTAACATTCATATCCATCCCATTACTCCAAATATTTGTGATCAATCAATTTGTTGCTCCCTCCACTTAAACAATTCATTCACAGTTTGTTCATTAAATGCATCCTGATTGGCAGAAACCCTCCCAATAGATCTGATGTGTCTACAAAATTAATCACCCATATTTCTTATCTCTCACACCTTCAACCTAGATTTGACTAGTAGAGATTCCAAGCTATCCTGAAGGTATTCCCAAAGATTTTATTCAGTCATCCATAGTACCTCATTGGGACATATTCTAGGACTTACAATTAGCAAACATATATGATATTTAAGTTTGTTGTTGTACTGAAACATATCTTAGATTTAATTTTGAAGTTGTACCGTGAATCCTCGAGCATCAAGGTTTTATCTAAAAGCCACTAAAATGTATTGATGACATATTTTCAAATTAGACATTAAGTAATTAGGTCACGCCCTTTACTATGACCCAATAACAATGATGCTCATTTTACTAGTCCCATGATTAGCATTATTCTCTGCCTTACAGGAATAATGCTATAAATCATCACAGTAGACCTAGTAATGGCCAATCTGAAAAATACAAAATAATGCTTTTACCACCCAATAGCTTGGCTTGACAAAGTCAAAATAAAACATTGGCGGTGCTCCATTATTGTCGTTACTCTTTTATTTTGATATTCATATATTAGCTTGCACTAGCTTGGCATGGTTTGACTAGTAATTTATAAATTTACTATTAAAGCTTGCAATTTCGATTTTGGATATGATCCTTTATTCCATGGAAATCTTGGTTATTGGTTGGCGTTACCTATACTTATCTCCATTGGAGTCATAATTCTTGGTCTCCAATGTTCGAATAACTTGAATCTGATTGACCAAATATACATTGTTATTTGTGTCCCTTATTCTATCACTTCAATCATATTAACTAAACTACAAGGATATATAAATAACCCATAACCAACCCTAACTTGTGAATTTTTATTAATATTGTATTCTTAGTCCCACAAATATAAGTAAACAATTGTATAAAACAATCCTAGTTAACTATTTTCTTAACAAATATTCAAATATATCAATTTGACCGTTGGAAATGGTAGTTGGGGAGGGTATCAATCATGTACTTAAAAAAGAATAAGTTAGAATCATGGATTGGTTATTTTATGTTCATTACAACTTTCACCAAATATTAAAGTCTTAACATAATGAATTGATATCATGGCAAAGAGAGAGGTCAAGTTTGTGCATGTCTTGATAAATAAATGTTCTTAATTTAGTGTCATTCCAATGGATGTTTCTTGGAGGAATGTCATCACAACAAGCGAGATGAACACAAAAATCAAAAATTATCTTGGGCATATGGCTGATTTTGTTTTGGACAGGTTTCAAGATGAGCCTTTATATGGATAAAGTCATCATTTTTAGGAGTATTGTAATGTTTTTCTTTCCTTTCTCGAGATATTTTTCTCTGAATTTGTTTAATCTTAACTTTAGATCCATAGTTTTGTTATGAATTTATTTAATCTTAACTTCTCTTTTATCATTAAATTCCTATTTCAATTCCATATGAGAGACAATAGTACCCTTGGTGATGCTTCTAGTTAGGCAAACACCAATAGGTTTGAGGTTTTCAACATTATTATCATTTGAACCAAAAGGGTTTCCTTCATGAAATGATTCTTCACAATCGGTATATAATGAATGATGATATGGTGGTTGGACAAGACTATCGAACGAAGGGTTATGCACATAAATACATGAGGAATTAAAATACTCATGTAATTGGGGATTTTAAAAACCACTCCGATCTAGGAAATGATCATATTCAACCGCTCTATTTTTTGGAAATGGTGTCTCACTAGAATATACATGAAACTATGACGAAAGAGTGATCTTTCAGAGTTCTTACGATGTGACTGGTTTGTGCATGATATTTTAGTTAGGATTTTATGTAGATAAAAAGAGAAAATTAAGTTTATGGATGAGAAATGCCATTAAAAACCTTTCATGATAACTAAAATCTAGACGGTGTGACCCTTCATAACTAACATACTGATGCAACAAAAGCAATAAATTACGCCATTTAGATTATAAGGAGGAAATTGGCATATCTTTCATATGATATTCACGATATTTACTCATGATAATTTGGTTCTAGGGAATGTCAGACATTGAAAATTTTATGACCATTTCTCTCTCTCAAAGGAGAGATGAGTAGATGCTTCATTGAAATCAATATCTACAACCATCTCTAGATAACCCACTGGAGACTTCTTCATATCAAAAGAAATACGAAAAATACTTGATAACCCCTTTATTATAACACTAAACCAACTGAAGGAATTCCCACTAGTTAACCTTGTGGAACAATTTCGCGCATTCGTCATATGCCTCTATTATCTCGACTCTAATGGATTTAAACTCGATAAGGGGTTCCATTATTAGAAAATAAGAGGGCTTCAGCCAGGAATTAAGTTGAAACATAAAGGAAAAATGCACAACGAGTCGGTAACCAAAGCCTTACTTGTCTAGCAATGTGAAAAGTATGAACAAGAACAATGAAACAACAAGCTCCTAGTAACCTTCAAACCCCAAGGGATTAAATCAAACATTGAAAGCTAAGATGTATGGTACAAATAAATTAATCGTTGTCATATATGAGTGTCCATGAGTAGTCAATTTGAGACAATTGGTGCAAATCAGGATAAAAATCTATGACGAGAATGCCAAATCACCCATAAAACCCTGATAAAAATATCAAAGAAATAACACTTAGCCTGAAAACCATCATTTTTCATGCTTATTGATCTGAAACTTTCAAAAGATATATCACCATACGCATGAATATAAACTCACACTAGTCATAAATGAGTTGTCTAGGTAGTAGTATATTTATCCCAAGCCTTATCAAAATTTCAAAAATTGAAAGAAAACTGCATGAAAGAACCATTCCAGTCATACAAAGCCAAATCCAAACATTGACATATAGAAACATTGAAATAGAAAAAAAAAAAACCATTGCTAATACAGATGATAAAATAAGAGGATGTGAACAAAAGAACATCGAACTATTTTTTGAAAGGAACCCATATATATTCATTTCAATATTCCCTCCCTCAATTATCTAAAAGAAATGGCTTGATCAACCATTAAAAGAGTGGATCATAGTTCACCATAATGTCGATTACAAAAAGGCATCAGGGGTAAAAAAAATCCATTTCATCTATAAGTTAAACTCTACCCTAATTTAATGTGATTTACAACTCAAGTTCAAGATGACGTCAAACCTAATTTGTAAATTTAAATTGTAAATATGTTCCTTTTAATTCTTGTATTTTTGTTTATGCATTTGTAACATCTGAAAGAAACTAATGGTAATACATATACAAATTTATTGTATATGTACATTTTACTGTATTTAATTTTTTTGATTATAAGGTTTTGCAGATTTTGAAAACAAATCTTATGGAGAATTATCAATTTTCTTTTGTAATCATATAAGCACTAAATCAATATATCTTATTTTGTTGCTCGATCTATTTGTTCAAATTTTTTAATATAAAGGCTTTTTTGTTGAAATAGTTTTTGTGATTTTAAAGACTTTTTTACCTTTTTCTTATATCTTTTGATATATTTTGTCCAAGCTTATGTCATTGTTTGATACAATAGTTGAAGACTAAATACATATTAAATAAATTATCCTAGAAGTTGAGAAATAAAATACATAGTTAAAAGTATGTATTCCTTAGAGGAAACTAGTCTCCAAACATTCATCTTTGTAGTTTCCAAACAACTATAATTTTTTCTAGAGCATTATGATATTTAGAATATATTTCCTTTTCACTCGTACCATAGGTCATGTACTTGACAAATACAAACATATATCTATGCATGCTACCCATTTCCACTATAAATTAGTTTCATTATTATTTTGAGAATACTAATATTCAACTAAATCACTCAAGGGTTACATTATCTCTACCCATAGCTTGATGCATTTCACATCACATCCAAATAATAAGAAATCTCTCAACAAAACTATCGTACCTGATCATAATAACTTTTACCATTTTACCAAACTATTTTTAATAAAAAATGGATTGAAAATGCACCCATGTAGGGCATGGCTTCTATACTTTATCACCCCACTCTAGATTTTATTCCTCCCTCTCTAGAAAATATGTAAAAACTACACCTTTAAGTAACTCTAGTAGATAGGAAATCTCCACAATACTTTAAATGTAATTGACAACCCCAACTTATTGCATTTTTAGTACGGTATCCCCTTATAACTTTTTACATAATATATATAACTCATTTCACATAATGTAAGAAGCAACAATGTAATTTAGCTGGTTTAAGTAAACATAATTGCCATATATGACCATTGTCATATGTAGACATGATTTAAACAACAATAACACATGCTCATTTCTATGTTTTTGCATCTCTTACTACGAAATATATAGAAGTACCTTAGATTGCATTATTAGGCAAGCGACACTGAATATAAACACACAAAAATAAATACGAAGAGTTTAGTTTATGCTAAAATACGATTATATATGATTCCTTTTTAAAATTTAGCCATATAATAATTTGATTGTGCCTTAAAACCACTTCCAATTATTTTTTCTTTTCATGACCACAATCACTTGCATACATGACAATAATAAGACAGAATGCTAACGTCCCAAATTTTGGGATTTCATAAACACACGTAATCACTATTCATTATTGATCATTGTTTTAGGAATTTGCTATTATTTCTAGCTCTCCTATTTGATTTTAGTTGTCACATGCATTAAGGAGAACTTCGTTGAGGACTCCGAGTCACCTAGTTGTTTCTTATGGTGTTAAAATTGAGTTTTCATGTATTTCATTAAGAACTCTAAATCAGCTAGTTGTTGCTTATGATGATCAAATCACTTCATCTATGTTTGGGTGTATTACCATGGAACTTCCACCACTTATCAAGTGTCTGCCCATTCAAAGATAAAATTGAACAATGGTTGTTTTTAGGGAGGACATAATGTAGTGATAGGACTATTTTAGTACCACCTACTTGGGTTCTAGTTCTTCATTAAGGGGGTGGATATACGTATTAAAATATATCTATTTTAGTCCAATATTTATTAAGAATTGAGAGGGATTTAAAGAAAATAAGAAAACAATCGATCAATGTATAAAAGATCTAGGTTAAAATATATCTATATTGATTTATTCATTGATTAGAGAATTTTAGTATTAGTATGATGGGTTCTTGTTTTAATTGTAGGAACAAGTGGATCAAACTTTCATATATTTTTACAGAAACATCCATTTTGATTGTTTCCTCTCAGTTCCCCACATTTGTGCCTGACTTGTTTTCAATTATCAATGGATGAAGTTCATCAGATTGGTTTATTGTAAAATGAGCATCAACATTATTTGATGAGTCCTTAATTATGTTTAATGCATCCATTTGTTGAAAAAATATCTTATTTCCATCGATCATATCTTCACTACTATCTATCAGGTTATATAGCTTGGACTTAACATCCTCTCTATCCCTCAAGAAAAGTGTCCTCTCCTGTGTGGAATTTTCCAGCCCTTAACTAGTTTTCTGTAATAGTTTCCTAATTTTATAATTATCATTTGCATTTTCCTCAAATATTACTAGTAGTTTCTCATATTCACCTGCCATTTCCTTCATTTTCAATTGTAGTTCACGCGCTTCATTTGTTAACAAGCTAAATAATCTATCAGAGACTAAATTGTCATCCATGTTTCTCCAAAAGTCAGACTACTCCTAAACATCCACTGTACCTCCCTTGTGGGTAAAAAATATACCATGATGACTTCCAGAAATCTAAATGTCGTTTTCCTATCCTTGTTTCTTCATTTCCTCAAGAACTTCAGTTTCTTTTGGGATAAAAGAGCAAAGGGGGCTCCCCTATACAATACAAAGACTTCTGGAAATGTTATGGAACCTATCTCATTTCAAAAGTTATATATTCTCAACATGCTCCAAAGAATATGATACATTATTCCACAACTTCACTAATATATTTCTCTCAGATATAGCTTTCTCATGCATCTTAACTAATTTTCCATTCTCTTGGGACATCTTCATGAGATTTGTTTGAAGATTTTGAATCTAATCAATCATTTCTTGTTGCCACAGTTATAAGTTCTACTATGGATGCTCTAACTTAACATTAGAGGAGGAAAATACAAATTCTGTTTGTGGCATATTTCCATTATTTTATAGTCCTAGTGTTCCCCTTCTCTCCTCTTGATGTCCATCATATTTCATGCGAAATTTTAGATATGTTTTACCATCTTCCAACTATATCCTCAGTTCATTAGAATCCTTTTTAGGCACAATCTCAATTTCTAGTTGTTCAGCCTCATTTTTCAATTCTTGATATTCTATAATGCCCCTTATAGTTGTGTTAAATTCAATGGAAGCCTTATTTTTTGTACAACGCATCGCCATAGTTTCCTAATTCCATTGTTTTCTGGCATTGCCTACTCATACATGTCAACTAATATTTCATTCTCGTCAGTTATCTCCTTTAATTTCATTGTACACTCCTAATCCTCCATTCACGTATGGATCCCCTCGAGTTCTACTTTTCAATCCCCATTGATACTAGCGTGTTCATGCAATAATGCAGTTTCAACACTACCTCAAATTTATTCTTCATGCCGTTGAATTAAGCTTTCACGGCCTATTGCATTTGTCCCCGTTCCATCTTCCATGTCTTGTACATGCTCTATACAAATTCTACTACCTCCAAAATTCCACCACATTCTTCTTGCATCTTCTCTTTATTGCATTGCTTTTTCATATAGCTCAAGAATTCTTTCATTCTCTTCTGATGTATCCTGCAATTTTATTAGTATTTTTGCAATCTCTTTTCTAAGACAAAGAGCTATATGTTATACTTCAACATTCATAGAGCCTGTTACATCTGGTGAAATATTTGGGGAATCATCCTTTGTAGACATGTGTCCCTTTCTTAAAAAAATTTGATTCCTTTCTTTAATTTCTTACTCAAGTTCCTCAACTTGATACTTGAATACATGAACTAGTTCTTGGGATTTTTCATTCATTTCATGTCCATATTCCTCAACTTTCTTTATTTCATATAGTTCTTGCATGACTTTGTCATACATGATACTTATTCCTTCATTATCTTCAATAGACTCCTATACATGTTTTGCATAAATCATCAACTTCCTTAGCCAAATAAATGGAAGTTCCCCGAGCTTCTGCTTCACATTGATTGGTTGCACTAATTTCTTCAACCAAACATTTAAGCTCCCTTTTCTCTGGTAAACCATATCTAAATGATGTCCCCTTTTTCAACTCTAGAGAATCCATTGCAGAGTTCAGTTGGAATTCTCCATCAACATCTGAAAGCGTCATCTTATCACAATGGATCATCAAATCATCAACATGCCTTTCAAATTTTTTTTGGCTTCTAGGTAGACGCAAAACTTATTACGAAGATATTTTATTCCCTTCAACACAAATTAACATGTCTGTAAAGAAATTCATTCTCCTCACTGATGGAAGAAAGATATTATTATGATGATTCCTTTTGGTTCATAAGGTTTGTGTCCTTCTCATGCATAAGCTTATATTCCAAAGCTTTGAGTAACTAATCTCCTAATACAACTATCTATTCTAGAATTTTCTCTAGCTCTCCACCCTCATAACATTCTTGGTACCTTCTTAGCTCTTTTATCAACCTTATATTTTCCATTTCAACCCTCATCACCTGAAGATTTTGATCGATATTGTTATTTATAATTTGTAGCTCATCCATTAACACATTCTTCTCCTCTAAAAGGTGTGCTTCTACAACCATCTTATCAGAAGCAACTGCCTCTAGTCTCTTAAATTTGTCTTCTTCAAAATGAAGCATCATCTTTCCACACTGTGCATCTTCCTCACGATGTTTAACAAAATGTTTTAGTTTTTAATTTTTAATATCCATTTCTTTCATTAATGTCTCTAAAGATTCATGTCCTTTCAGAGCTCCTACAAGTGTAGATTCCAAATATGTTTGTGAAGGCCATTTCGTATGACCAGGAAATGGGTTTGCTAGATCTCTCATATCCCATCCATATCATCCAAAAGAGGTCAACAAGGCCATGTTTCCATAGTCATATTCTTGAGTGGGAGGCACTTCTTCGGGATAACCACACATATGACTTACTTCTTCCTTCAACTGTGGAATTTGAATCATCAAAGTTATAACATCTCTCGTAGCATCTTCAGTTACAGATGAAGTATTCCAAACAATTTTTTCTTGTTGTGCAAATTTCAAATTTTAAAGTGTCTCTACTATAGAATAATTACAAGGGCTAACATTGATAATGATAGTCATTTTAGATTTTCCACCAAGAGAGAAGAAATGTAAGTTTTGAATCATGATATGGTACATGTTGTAGTTCCCTATTGCCAATATTTACAAGATTCATGGTTAAGATCCCAAGAGATTAGAGTGATTTGTTAACATTTGAGACCCCTTTCAAGTGCTTACCCTCAACACCTGAACTCTTTCATCTCCTTGAACCTACCAGATCAATTGGATTTAGGCATCCAAATCAATGATGAGTCACCAAATCACTCTCCACTTACTTTCAATTATAAGTAAGTACACTATGTGAGTTGCTACTAGCAAGGTTCATATTTTTTGTTAGGACTTTCTTGTCGGTCACTCACTGTAGGAGTATTCTAAAAACACCATTCATACCTTTCACCTCAACTTATGAAATATTTTTAACATCCACCTCTTTCTTGGCATCTTCCCTCATCTACAAATTTTTTGATCATGGTTCTAGGAGATCTGCAACGTGCTCATTGTATCTTTTTATAAATGAACACTTGAAAATTAGTTTTAATTTTTATTCTTTTCGAGTGTCTTCTTCCTTACAGATTCTTGCAATCAAATTCTTAAAAACACTGGTGTCATTCCATTATTTGCACTCAATTTTTTTCTCTACGTCGTCAATATCACCAGACATGGTATGTGTTTCCCACTCCAAGTCTTACCATATGGAAACATATCATTTTTGTATCCTCCCATGTAGTTATCAACCATGGGAAATATATATTCTTTGAAAAGTTATCCCTGATATATATTTTCCCTAGCTACAAGGTCAAATGTAAAACAAGCCAAAGAGATAAAGGAAAAAATAGATAGATGCAAACAGATGGAAAAATAGATGCAGGGAGGGGGAGAGGGAGAGAGAGAGTAAGGGGAGAGAAAGGGGGTAGAGGTAGCGCAAGCGAGAGAGAGAGAGAGA
>APFE031457824.1:109195-122278 GCA_000404065.3 Pinus taeda | reverse complement strand
ATAATAATAATAGTGGGCTTCTATGGGGCACAATAGTAACAATATGGGCACTACATGGGTACATCAATATAATAAGTGGGTTGTACTAATAACAATAAGGGGTTACACTAGTAGTATAGGGGCCTAACAGTGTGCTCCAGATTCTTCATGGACGTGTCCTGGTCCCAACACGGTGAAGAGGAGTTGACCTGGGATAGAGCAAGCTCTCGAGGTAGGTGGTGTTCCATGTAAGGCGTGTGCTTCCAATGCATTGGAGCGGAGAATCCTGGTTGGTAGAGAGTGGACAAATGGATAATCGTTTGAGGGGAGGCTCGATGGTCCTTTGTTCGAGGGGAGGATTGTTGGGTATACGAACAAAGTCCCACATTGACTAGAAGTGGGGAGGATCATGGGTATATAAGGATGGACAAATATCTCCATTGGTATGAGGCCTTTTGGGGGTAAAGCCCAAAAGCAAATCCATGAGGGCTTAGGCCCAAAGTGGACAATATCATACCATTGTGGAGATATGTGGTGTCCAGAGTCCTTACAGTTATAGCTAGAGAATCCATCTAATAGTGAAATCCTAGATGAGCCCACTACCCTTTGTAATATATGGTCCATTTTCGGTAAGGGGTAGTTGTCTTTTAAAGAAACCTTGTTCAAGTTTCTAAAATCTACACAAAGTCTGATTTCACCTATCTTTTTCCTAGTTGTAACTATGTTTGAAATCCAATCTGAGTATCTAATGGGTGTTATTATCTAAGCATCAAAATTTTAACCTCTTTTTCTATTGATGACATAAGAACTAGGTTTATCCTTCTAATTTTTTGTTTGAAAGGTTTATGATCTTCATTTAGAGGTATTTTGTTTTGGATTATGTTGGTGTCATAAGATTTTAAGTCTTCATAACTCCATGCAAATACATCCTGGAACTATTTAAATAGATTTATATATTTGACCTTTTCCTCAGGGGGCAAGGCTTTAGATATCTTGATGAACTTTGGATTATCTTCAGTTCCTATATTAACTTCTTCTATGTCAGCTCTTAGAGGTTCCATCTTGGGCTTTCTAGCTACATCATTAGAGTCAAACAAACCCTCTAAAGGTACTAATCCTTTAGGAAAAAAATTATCTTTCAAATTAAGAATCTCAGGATCATCATCCATTATTTCATCTATCTCTACATTCTCTAAACTATATATTTCTATCTTAGTAAATTTTATTTGGTTTATGTACATAAAAAACATTTATATCTAAGTTATTTTCTACATTAGTGTCTATTGTACAATCAATATCTATCTTACAGTTCTGAAATTCACCTTCAATTTTCATGAAATCACAGATATGAGAGTCCTGGGAAAAGATCTGCCAATACTTAAGGTTATTTGGTATAACAGGCATGTGTCTAACTTCTATAGTGTATTGGTGGTTTGGTTGAAATGGAAATTTACAAGTACTAGAAAATGTAGCGAGACTGTGGGTTGCATCTTTTGTTTTCTAGGAATGGCAGCAAAGTTTGATTCCGGGAGGTCCTTGACCAAGTCTAAAACAGTATCCATATATCTACCAAGCCTAAAGTTGTTAACAAAATATTCACCACTTATCTATTTCATAATCAGCTATGAGTCTCCCATGACAGAAACTCTTTTGGCTCCCAATTTCCTAACCAATTGTAACACTAGAATGAGGGCTTCATATTCGACCATGTTATTACTACATTTGAAGTTCAATCTTAAAGCATGACCCTCAACATTGTTATTTCCATATTATGGATCCAGACTCCTGAACCAGCCCCCAGCCTATTTATAGACCCATCAAAGTCTAAATGCCAAAGTGACTCATGGAATATGTTCTCACTATCAGCTATTTTGTACTTAAGGTCTTTGGTTGTGATTTCCTTTTCATCAGTTTCTGCATTGTATAAGATGAAGGAGTCCATATCTGAGTGCATGGAATATATGGGAAAGTTTTGGGGCTTTTCCTCACAACTGACCATGTACTTCATCAATGTCTCCCTATGTAATTTTCGTGGTTAGCCAAAAACAGATATGGTGGCATAAGACATATCCAACTGCAAAGATCCTTGTAGTTTTACTTCCCATGAGCTAGATAATAGCATTCCATATTTTGGTGGGATATCTGCAACTACAATGTCCATCAAAATGCTCTTTGCAGGGCACTAGACAAGAATCACACATAAGTCTTTGATTAGACCAAGGCATTTAATCTGGCTAGAGTCAAAAGAAAATAAATCCTTATAAGGCCTGGTAATATCTAGGTTCAGTCTTTCCATTATTTCTTTTGGCATGAGATTGTGGGATGCTCCTGAGTCCAACATAGCCTTTTGCAAAATTGTATCATGAATATTTAGGCTGATGTAAAACGGAGGAACTTCCCCTTGCTGATGAATTCCATTGGCCTCAAGGCCAAACAATAATTCAGGCTAGTCATCATTTAAATTAACAGGATCCTCTCCCTCTCATATGTTCAATGTCTCAGTTATCTGTGACCTGTAAGTTTCATTCTTTACCAGTTTGGTTAAAGGGACTAATATCTTTAACTTAGCTATCTCATTTTTAATATTGAAAGGGAGTTGAGGTTTGTTTGTTTGATTCATATTTTTCTTAATGTGTGCAGTTTGAGTGTCTTTATCTTGTTTCTCAGTGGTAGGTATTTCAGTCTATGTTTCTACTATTTTACCTTAATCTCTTTTATCTTGATTATTTTCAATGATTGGCTCTATTTGGGTTTCATTAGAGGTTATATCTACAATCCTGGGGGTTGAAGTGTCAGATGTTCCCCTGGGGAGAATTTGCAATACTTTTTTAACTGGAGTTTATTTTATTATCTTAGTCTGAGTTTGGATGGATCTTTTAATGGGAGTCTCATTATTCTTCTTACTTCTCAAGCAATATTGTTTATGTACCTCATATATCGCTGATTCATACACTTGTTTAAAATCAAAAGATTCACCAGATTCTAACTGTAACTGTTGAAGCATATATAACTCATTTTCTTCTTGAGTAAGAAAAATAGTGTCTTCCTCTATGGTCTCTAGTAAGTTAATGTGGGTATCATCTTCTGCTTCTTGGTTTTATGATTCCTCAACATAATTTTCTTGGAAGGGTGGCCTAATCTGTTGATCTGGTGTAGCATTTTTTGCAGCATTAGGTTTCTCGCTAAAATTTGGGTTTCTTATTAGGGGTTGTTGTTGTAGATTCTCCCAAAGATTCCTATCCATGATATCTAACCTATCCATAATTCTTTCTAAAATTTTAGCTAAAACATCTACTTTTCCATCTGAAGTTAAAGCTTCTTCTTTAAATACAACTTCCTTTTCATTCCTCATTCGTGCTTTCCTAGCTAACAAGTTGGCTTCTACACTGACAGCATTACTCTACATTTTTTCAAGGGTTTCAGGATTTCTCTCCCTTAGTTGGTATGACATATCAGCATCAAAATCATCAGGGAACTTAATTAATTCTAGGTCGAGTGGGGGCTTAATGTTCGCTGTAATTCCATTATAGATATTATTAAACCTAGTGAAATAGTCCTAAACTGACTCGTTGGGAGCTATCCTAATATTGTCATATTCAAAAAGTATTTGCAATGGGTTCTTCTTTCCTTCCCACCAATCAATGGATAACCTTTGAAAATTTGCTAGGACTGCAATGTGGTTGGCAGGAAAGGCTTTGAACCACTTCTTGACATCACCAGTTAAAGTTTGGGCAAAGAGTCTCATTTGGACATCTACCTTATATGCCTCATCTATTTCATGCAATTCAAAAAAGTCAGACATCTTGTTTACATGTCGTTGGGCAAGGTAATGACCAGTAGCATCAAATAGGAAAATATTACTCTGATAATCTATAGGCATGGAATGAAGTTGGGCAGGTAAAACAAGAGGAGCATATATGTTTGCCTTTGATGTGATTCTGGTTTGACTTGAGGGTAAAGTTGAGGTGGTTGAAGAAGGGCTTGAAACTAATGGAGGTGCACTAGATGATGATGAAGATGACTAATTAATAAGTGATTTAGGTGATTGAATTGTGGCAGATACAATTGATGAAGTTGTGGAAAAGGAAGGTGGATTTATAACGAGTGATGATTGTGAAGAAATTTGAGATGCAACAACAGTAAGGGCAGCTAGCTCTACAGATTGCTGAAGATGAGCACTATCTATATTACTAATCAACGTAGAGGTCAAGGCTTCTAACTTGTCAAAAGAATATAAGACAAATTTGTCTAAATCTGGATGAATAACCCTTTTTGATTCGATGAGTTGAGTAAACTCAAGGTCTAAAACTATTTCATGGATATCATTCTCAGATTTGGTTCTAAATAGTGAGAGGTCAAATGACAAATCAAAAGGGACTTCTTCTAAAGTTGAAAACTCCTCAGGGAGTGAATTGGCTCTGTCTAGCTAGCTACTACTAGCTTGAGTTTCTGTTGTTCTAGCTTGTCTTAAAATCCTCTCTGGGTTATCCACTACAGTTGCAGGGTTTGGATCTAGGTTGGTCCTAGTGTAGTGAATCTTTTAAGGAGCCATAATTTTAAGTTTTAAATTGTTTTTATGAAATTTTCTGAAAAATTACTTCGGGTAATGACTTTAATGGGCTCAAGATTTTATTGAATATTTCCTTAAAGTTTTTATGAGACCGAGGATCGAAATCCCCAGTTAAGTTGCCAGAAATGTTATCACTCTGATAATTCCTTCGAAGTAATAAGAAGGCAAAACCAAAGCTAACCACTATCCACTTTTGGAGATCAGGACCTAGCCTTCCTGATGCTTAGATAGAGCCCTCTCTGAGCATCAAGAAGGCTAGGTCATGATCTCCAAAAGTTGATAGTGGTTACCTTTGGTTTTTCCTTCTTATTACTTCAAAGGAATTATCAGAGTGATAACACCATATACACAATTTTCACAAAAATCAAAATCCAGAGAGCCATTACTCATACCTTCTACCATACCTTTACCATGAAGTATTCAAAGGCCCTTCTCTCCAATATGTCCAAGCCTTTGATGCCACAACATGGTCTTCTCTCCAGAGACTACTAGATTTTCCGCTTCATTTTCAGGAACCATAAAACTATTGCACCCGTCAACAATAGTGCTGCCTTGCAGTTTGTACAGAGTTCCAATCCGAACTTCCCGCATCAATACCAGTGCTCCTCGAACCATCTTGCAGGTATCCTTCTAGAACACTGTCTTTACACCTGCATCGTCCAACTTGCTTACAGAAATCAGATTTCTAGCCAATGCAGGAATATGCAAAACACCCGGAAGGGTTTTAACCCTTCCATCTTGCAACTTCAACTTTACTTTTCCGCGACCAATGATTCTAGCCTTCCTATCATCTCCTAAGAAGACATCACCACCATTGTATTTTTCATACTCACAAAACCACTCTCTATGGGGATTGAAGTGAAAGGATGCACCTGAGTCAATTAACCATGCCTCATGATCTACATGTGTACTTGAAGAAGCCAAGTACACATCCCCACCTTCATTTGAGGTGGTTTTTGCCTCTACAGAAGGAGTATCATCAGATCCCTTTCCTTTATCAGGAGCTTTAGATTTACAATCCCTTCTGAAGTGCCCTTCCTTTCCGCATGTTAGGTTCCTATACCAATAGGTTTCATCTTTCATGATTGACAGTGGAAGGGATAAATATGTTCATCATTGCATATTGCAAAGGTTCCATATTTTGTATACATACTAGTAAAATTAAAAAATGAAAAGAGGGTATGCCTTAAAAGAATAATTAAAAGGCAAGAAAATCAATTGGTCAAAAGAAAAGTGAAAATGAACCCCAAATTAAAGACCAGGAAAGTGGCCAGTCAAAATGCCACTACTATGCTTTGGGCAGCTTCACAGTCTGCAAATACTGCTGCTAATCATACTTGATGGATGGCCCAATAGTCTAAGATGGACCATGCCATGTTTAAATTGCTTGTTGCAGAATAGAGAATGATTCCTGTCCAAACAGCTCAAGCTTGGCAGATGACTAGCTAGGTAGAGAAATGAAGGAGCCCAATTGCTTAATCTGGGTCCTTGGAAGAAATAATGAT
This sequence comes from Pinus taeda, assembly GCA_000404065.3. NCBI lineage: Eukaryota > Viridiplantae > Streptophyta > Pinopsida > Pinales > Pinaceae > Pinus > Pinus taeda. The sequence goes on along the minus strand of APFE031457824.1, from coordinate 116,224 downwards.
AGGTTTAGATAGGAGAAAAAAAAAAAAAAAAAAAAAAAAAAAAAAAAAAAAAAAAAAAAAAAAAAAAGGAAAAAAAAGAAAAAAAAGAAAAAAGAAGAAGAAGAAGAAGAAGAAGAAGAAGAAGAAGGAGGACAATTAGGGTCTGCTAATTCAAGTGCACCCAATTCAAGTGAAGAAAAAATGCTAGGATGGCTAGGATGGGTAAGTAGGGTAAGGTTGTAGAAGTAAAGGTGCCATTACCATTTGGCTTATCAAAAGAAGGACTCATCCCATAAAGGGTGTTGGCACCATGGCAAAGGTTTGATGACATAACAATGGAAGCATGACTAATTTCCCCCTTGTTCCCCAAACACCATTTTTTAACATTCCCCCTAAGGACCTTGGGATCTGCCCAAAAGTCCTGCTTCACTTCATTCCATGGCAAATACCAAGTCAAGCTATGAAATTTACTCAAGGAAAGAAGCCACATTTCTTGTGTAAAATTCTTCATTCTGAATTTCACTCATTTTCCATCTCTAAGTTTTACTTTTGAAAACTTGGCATTTTTTCACTACATTTTTCACCCCACAAAGTCATATTAACAACTAATTTATTATTTAGCTCCCTAAGCATCGCCCCCCTTCCCTAATTCTACAAAAACTATATAAAAATCCCAAAAAATCTATGTAAATACCCTCCCCCTAGCAATATAGCTATACAGTCATGTCTTGGGGAATACTAATCCATCAGGGACTAATATTAACCCTCCTTTGCCACCCTAGACTATGGGTTTTAATAAAAAAACTTTGGTTAAAAATTAAAATCTATAGTTTCCGCCCTCATAAACCCCTCTTACCCCTTCCGCGCTAATGTTTTGGTTTATAATGTTGTTCAATTAAACATTTACATCGAGCGCGCATTATACCCCGCTAACCCTAAGTCTAAACCCACCCCGCTCGCATTTTATTTAATTTATTATTTAAATCGGGCGGGTCCCCCTGTCTTAAACCGCCGTCACATCACATTCCCCGCCAACCGTCCGATTGTTGGCGATCCCGATCCAAGGGTGGGCGGTCAATATCGCAGGAGAATGGGCAGAGGTTTAGCGTCCGGGGGATTGGTGGTTTCACCGCTGTACCCCCGCCACGCGTCAATCTCCCAGGTTGTTCGGAGCCCCCCTCCCCCCCCGCCCTCCCTCGCTCTTACCGCTTACCACTCAAGGGTGCTTCGGGGAAACCACAAACCCCCTGCCCGCCCTGTGATGTCATACCCACGTCACCATGACATCAACGCCCACATTCCCCGTCACCGCTCCACGTCGCCTCCACATCATCCAGTTGCGTCCATGCCCCGCCACCCTGTCACCGCCACGTGGTCACCCACGTCAGCCGCCACGTCACCCTGCCATACCCGGGACCCACCGATGACGTCATCACCAAAAAGCGCCAACAACACCAAAAAGGCCTAATTTCGCATAAAACCACGCAAAAGAGCCGTTCTTATGTCATTTTCACCACTCATTTCGGAGCGCTATGCATGCTTTTACGACGATTTGCCGCCAAACTCACAATTCAACCATTCGAGCTGCCACCACCTGCTGAATTCAAGTTGATTGCTTGCCATTGTACCAATTTAATGCCCTCGAAGCTGCAAAAACCAGGTATTTGCCCGCATCCGACCTATTTTACCCCTGTTTTGCCATTTTTCTCCTAGTTTCCTACAAACAATCTCTACATGCTCCTCACAGTTGAATTATCTACTTAAAAACTGCCTAATTCCCCGGTTGAGCTCTTGCTCTAGCAAAACTCGAAAAACCCGCGCCCTCCTGCAAACTTCACCGTTAAAGAGTGATTATAAAGCCTCAGCCTGCCAACTGAAGTACATGCAACTGTGCATTAATCCCTTACAAGAATTCCCTCTGCAAAACCCCAGCTACTTAGCTTAGAACATTCTGGTTTGTCCACAGAGTGCCCCACAGTTCATCAACCTTGTGAAAAGTCTTTTTGAACTCTGAAAACTACTCACTCCCAAGTACAAATTCAGTGGGTAGTCTTTAGCCTTTTCACTAATCCTAAGCTCAAGTACTAATCCAGGAAGGTTTAAACATGGCCACTCCATCAGCTCTAGATGTTGCTCCTATTAATACACCCAGCAAGGAGCTTGAAGCAATGCCTCTAGTGGACAATGATTTCCTCATTCAAGATTTTGGGGCAGAGAGGAACCACTTGCAGGCCTTCTGCCAGCTGAGGAATAGCCACTTAAACAACAGTGACATGTATGGCATCTGGGAGTCAAATTTGCCCATCTACTTCTTTCCTTCTGTGAATATCTTTCCTGAAATCATTCACCTCTGTGCTGAGAATTATTACCAAAAACTCAGAGCTGTTAAGTCTCCATCTGGGAGCATACTCTTTTACATTACTCCTGATTCCATCAATCAGATGCTCAACTTCAAGCAGACCCAACTGCTCTACCCCTTTTCCATAAAGCACCTGCTGGATGAAGGCTCCAAGCTCTCTAGCACTGAGATTGTTGCAGTTGCCAAAACTTTTATGTGAGCAGACCGCCAACCTACTGGGCCACCTCCTTTCCTATATGCAAATTTCAATGAGGTAGGCAAGCTGCTTGTGGACATGATATCCTCTGTGTTAGGTTTTTCCATAAATGAACATATTGATGAAACTGTGTTGGTCTTGTTATCTACATATAGCCTTGGGAAGCCCCCTGCTGTAAAATACAACTATGCCAAGTTTATTGCCAACAAAATACATGACCAACTGCTAAGGTTGAACAGGGAAGAAATATTTAAGTATTCATCATATATCTATCACCTGTTCATGTACTATCAGACAGATTGCTTCCAATGCCCTATCAAGAAGCTGGATTCACAGGGTGAGAGGAGGTCTGTCATCTTCTGGTCTTCAGTTTTCCATCAAGTCCAGAACTCTCCCTATTCCTACTGTGAATTCATTGACCAATTTGTCTATCCAGTCACATGCCTCTTGAAAAGAACTCCTCCTGCCAGATTGTCAAATGACATGCAGAAAATCTTACAGCTGTCTAAGAATTACAAAATAGGTGATTTGTATTTATACCAAAATCACACAGTCATCTGGATCTATGGTTGTGAGCTCTGTCCTTACAGGATCCCAAGATATGTTCCTATGAGATTGTTTTCCTTGGAATACTATAGGCAACTCATCAATTCTAATCTTACACACTTTCATAGTGCCAAGAAGAAAGCCAATCTGAAATTCAGAGACCATCTAGGCCCCTTCATCATGAACAAGAAAGATGGTTGGCAAGAAGCTGATCAAATACTGGGGCAACAACTTAAACTAAAAAGGAGTTTCTGGTGGGTCCCTTATGACCCTGAAGGCTTTATCAGTGCTAGAAGAGTCAAATATAGGCTGTTAGCCTATAAACATTGTCCATATCCACAAATTGAACATTTTTCCAACCAAGATGAATGGGTGCCTGGGACATTAGTGGAGGAATTTACTCAAGAAGAGGCAATGGAGCAAATTGTGAAAGATTTAGAAAAAACTCATGACTTGGATTCTTTTCAGTAGGTCACATTCAAGCTACCAATCCAAGTCAGAGAAGGCACATCCACTGCTACAGCTGCACAGACCACCCGGCAGGCATCTACAACAACAACAGCCACAACAAAAGGAAAAGAAGTGATGGATGTACAACAGGAAATAGAGGTAGAACAGCCCAGCACTTCAAAAGATCAAAGTCAAGGGCAAACCCCTTTACAGCAAGCTGAAGCATCCCAAATTCCCGTTTTGCAAACTCCTCTCAATGAAGAGAGAGGCAGAAAACAAGATAGAGAGGAGACCACACCTCCAAGTGGGTCAACACAGCAACCAGAGGCCAAGAGGCAAAGGATTGACCCTTAGGCTGAAGAAGAACACATCAGTGAAGAAAGGGCAGAAAGCCAAAGCAGAGAAAGAGAATCCAGCCAGCAAACTGCTACCAGTTCATTCTAGCAGGAACAAGCTATGTAACAAAGTACAGAAGTGTCCTCTTCAAGGTAGCAAGGCAAGCAACCAGCTGGAATCAAAGGAGCTTTCATGGAGATTAAGGCACAAAATGAACTCTTGAGAGTTCAACTTTATGATCAATTCCTCAAGGCAACACCCTCCAAGCAACAAAGATTGATGGCAGCATATGATATCAAGGAGGATAAAATGATTTTGACTCACTTTAAGCCTAAGGTTCCAAAGCCCAAATCAGCTGCAGACTACACAAAGACAAATCTAGAGGTCCTCTCCAAGGACATACATCCCATGGATCAAATAGAACTGCAAAAACAGACAGGGGAAATGGTGTATGCCACACTTGCAGACAGGGCCATGCTGGCCCATCAGTTAAAAGAGTCACTAAAAAAATACCAATACACAGCTAGATTTGGAAAGGATGTCTTCCACTGCTAAGGACAACAGAATAAAAACTCTGGAAGACATAATTATTGATTTAGGACATGATCCTAAAGATCCAAAGGGTATTACGGCCCTTATGAAGAAAAAGGAGGATGACATTGCTGCACTTAGAAAGCAGGCAAAGCTGCCTCCAACCATTCACCCTCAAACAACAGAACTTGCACAGGAAAAGAAAGTTGATGAGACCATGGATCTGCTTCTGAAGATGAATAAGAGAATACTACAGATGGAAGCAGAATTGGAAAAGGAATTGCAGGACAAGCAAGGGGAGTCAACCTCCCAACCCCCTCAAACTTCTACAACTCTTGGCCCTGCTCCTCCTACACAAGCAGCAACAGCCCCTCCTGCCATTCCAGCACCTACCACAGCCACATCAGCTACAGAAGCAACAACAGCAACAACAACAGCACCAGAATCAAGTATGAGCATGGAGGACTTAATGAAAGCTGTCAAGGAACTTGAAGTTCAAGTGACAGAAATTAATGAAGCCAAAGAAAGACTGGCCAAGCTAGAGGCCAGCTATGATAAGTCCAAAATGACAGTGGCAGAGAAGCAAAGGGAGATAAAAGCCTTAGAGACCAGAGTGAAGGCCTTAGAAAAAGAACTACTTCTGGGCAAAACTCTGGCTGAGATCAAGAAGATTATATGGGTCAAAATTGGCCAATCAATTCATGACCAATGGAGGTCAATACAGGCAATATATGAGCAAATTGAATTGACAGGCATAGCTCATGTTGAAATACAGAAGGCCAGAACAACACTCGGAATTATGCCTGAGCAAGCTAATAAGATGATACATTTCCTCAATACTCACACTAAGGAAGAATTGGCAGCACTGGATATACACAGTAGAACAGACACTATCCTGACAGCCAAGAAAGCGCTGACCTTAAGAAATTTCACACAGACTCTAGAAAGGAAATGTCAGGATATGAAGACAGAAATAGATGATTTCAGGGAAAAGATAACAACAATGCAAGATAGAGGATTTCCTAGCCTAGTGACTGGTACTGGACAACTGCTATCATATGATCAATACATCACAAGGATCAACAATTATGTTGAAAATCAAATTACAACATCCACCAGCTCCACAGAAGAAGCAGGACCTCCCTCTGGGCAGTCTTTGTATGATAAATTAGAGAATTTATTTTTTATTGAGCATGAGATTAATCATCTGTTTGAAGTGCCTCCAAATTTATATAGATATACTGAAGCAGATGAAACGCTCATAAAAATAAGGAGACATCAGCTACCTCCAGTTGATTGGTGGCAGGCAATGCTGGAAGTACTGCCCAGGTGATTCAAGTATATTCTTCCTTTTTGTCAAAATTCATATCTCAGTCATAGTACAGGTCAGTAGAGAATCAAGCACGCAGGTATCACAGAAAGCATCAGTACAGTGACTCATCAAAGCACTAAGACAACATGCTCAACAAACACATATTTAAAAACGCAGCTACAACCAACTTTATTGATCCAAAAAGTCAAAATTTGTCTGACAGAAAGACAACTGCCATATTAGTTTTAATTGCTATAGTTATTTCTATCATTTACTTTTGTAAGAGAGTTGGTGGTGTAATTTATTACACAATAACTCATTATCTAGATATTTTGTATCCTATTTTTGTATATATATCCCCTCATAGAACGTATTGAGGGTCGGTTGTAGTGAAACTTTCTGAGAATAGCTGCATTGTATATCTTAGACTTTTGCTAATACAAAATTGCTGGTGGAGTTCCTGGTTCCTATACTGTCTGAAGGTGGAAATGAAGGACTGTGTTATGTTGCAGAATTCCTGTGTCGTTTAAATGGAACAATAAGTTATTCTGAACCATGTTTTTGTCTTTCTGTGTATGCAAAAATTCACATATGTTTCATGATCATAGCAAATAGGGAAAGAGAATAGCTTAGGATTTGTTTGAATACACCCTATGCTCAGTCTCCGTTTCTAAATATGTTTTCTTCAGGATTAGCCATGGATATGAATTCTTAATTGCTCATGTTTAAACTAATTCTCTCACTGTGAATATTGTTTAGGAATTCTTTACTGCTCTTAAACAAATACTCTCATTTTCTCCCTTGTTAGCATAGTGGAAGATTGTTAACTGCCTTTCACTCACTAATTCCATAATTTCATTACCTAATCTTAAAAAATTGTTCCACAGATGCCTATCTGGCTTTGCAACAATACTCTTTCTTCAAAAAAATACTTCAGCAGTACACAGTCATGAACTCCATTGCCCAATGGCCCAAACTGTTCTGTAACTCATATCTCAGCTCTGTTTGAATTCACCAACCAACCAAATCTAAAACAAAATCAGTGCACCATAACTAGCCTAAATTCACCCACCAACAAAGCTAAATTATAAAGAGAGAGCCTTCTCTGGTTGCAGGTAGGCTAGGACCTGTAACTAAAAGACTGGTTAGTGGTTACCTCAGCCGTATTCCCTTTAGGAAGTAGGGAACAACCTGAGTGATAACACCGCATTTCCAGCACACCACCTTTATAGGTTTTCCTGGAGATTTAGATCTCCCTCTAGATTTAGATCTCCCACTCGATGACTTATTTTTGTTTCTGTTCTAGGACCGTCCTCGTAC
>APFE031457824.1:93145-108470 GCA_000404065.3 Pinus taeda | reverse complement strand
CCCAGACCCCGTAGAGGGGGGCTACTCGCCCCCCTCAAACCCCCCAGACAGGGGGGCCTGCCGCCCCCCCTGTGAACCCCCCGCTGCGCAATTAGCGCAACGAAGGGGGGGCTCCACCCCCCTCTAACCCCCAGTTCACTACATTGGTTAGTCATGGAAAGAATATAACACAACCCAACATTCTTAGGGATGCTGAGTTGAAGTATAATATTCTTGAAAAGCAGGTGTACGCTTTGGTAAAAGCCCTAAAAGCCTTTAGAACTTATGTGCTGCAGTCACAGATCATTGCATATGTGCCAAATGTTGTAGTAAAATATGTACTAGTACATGGAGATGTAGAAGGAAAAAGAGGAAAATGGATAGCCAAGATTCAATAGTATGACTTGGACATAAAACCCACAAAGTTGGTGGAAGGATAAGGATTGGAAAAAATGATGACAGAGTCAAACTTTTAGGCATTGGTATCAACTTGTTGACACCTGTGGATGAAGGAACAATTGAAGAAAATGAAGAAAAGCCAGATCCAGGTATGAAGATTAGGTATTCATGTTCAAAATGGTACAAGCATATAATTCATTATTTGTGTTATCTCTCCTGTCCCCAATCCTTGCATAGAACAAAGTATAGAGCATTAAAGATCAAAACACAACCATATGTGATTGTGGAAGGTAGATTATACTGGAAGGATCTTGTAGGAATGTTGTTGCTATGTTTAACAGAGAATTAGTTTACAAAGGCAATCAAAGATCATCATGAAGAGTCATGTGGAGGACATTACAGTTGGAAAGTTACTGCACATAAAATCCTTCAAACAAGATTTTATTGCCCTATTTTATTTGGTGATACATTCAAGTTTGTCAGAAGCTATCATAAGTGTCAGATTTTTGTTGAGAAGAAGAGGTTAGCTCCCTTGACTCTAATCCCAGTCTTATAGAGGAACCATTCAGACAATGGGGATTGGATTTTGTTGGAGAGATTGACCCACCTTCAAGTGGACAACACAAGTGGGTTCTCATAGCTATCGATGACTTCCCCAAGTGGGTAGAAGTTATACCTACTAAGAGCGCAAATGATCAGGTGGTGATGAAATTCTTAGAGGAGAACATTTTCAGCATATTTGGATTCCCCATCAAAATCATAACAGATAATGCTCAAGTCTTTAATTCAAGTAAGTTTATTGATTTTTTTCAAAAGTATAATGTTATTTTTTCACATTCAACAACTTATCATCCACAAGGGAATGAATTCGCTGAATCGACTAATAAAACTTTGATGAAGATCCTTAAGAAAACTATTGCAAAGAACCAAAAAGACTGGGATTCTAAGTTAAAGTTTGGTCTATGGGCTACTAGAGTGACTACAAGAAGATCTACAGGCAAATCACCTTTTGAATTAGTATATGGAACTTAGGATCTGTTTCCAAGTCAACTTGTGAAGCCTATGATTGCAATGGTTTAGGAGGAAAAACAAGAACCCAATGCTTTCATAAGAAGAATGAATAAAGTAGTGGATCTAAGTGAGAACAAGGACAAGGTAAGAGACAACTTGATTATGTATCAATCAAAGATGAAAATTATTTTTGACAGAAAAGCCAAGGAGATTGATTTTAAAGTTGCAGATCTAGTATTAAGATGGGATACCAGAAGAGAAGATAAAGGTAAGCATGGGAAGTTTTATCCTCTTTGGTATGGTCCTTTTAGAATTGTTGAAGCAAGGTCCAATAACACTTTCCTTCTTGAGAATCTTGATGGAGAAACTCTACAGCTACCTGTCAATGGGCAGTACCTCAAGCATTACTTCCAATTCTAAAGCATAAGCATGTTATCATTGTAAATACCAGAGTGCATTTAGTGAACAAATGCCATAGAATTTGAATTGGTTGCAATATATGACTCCATGCTCAAGGTGAAGGCAATGATCTATGGTTCTTAGTTCTTCTGTGGCAAAAGAACTATCCCCAGATGGAGATAGATGTTGTAACTTCCATTGTTATTTTCATCTTATTTTCAATTTTATCCCAAAAAGAAATAAATATCAAAAGAAATGAAAAATCAAACCATTGTTTAAAGGCCATGCAGGTTTAAGAAGTGTGATCAAGCGACAACTTGATGAGTATGATGAGGTGTTGTGCGTGGAGCATGATTGTTCAGAGGTCTTTGTTTCAACTGGATGTATAACCCAGGAAATTTGTACACCCGTCCATGCGAGGGGATGCGGGGGGACTTGTCCCACTTGCAGCGGTTTGAGGGGGCTGATCCCCCCAGTTGGGGGGTTCGAGGGCTAGTGGTCCCCCGGTGGGGGCTTGGGGGTAGCGCCCCCAAAGCTAAAAACAGATGTAAAATTGCCTTGTATAGTAATTTCTAGTCAATTTGGGCCATTCATTAGGCGGATGATCTGACGGTAGAACTTATGTTTAGTTTAGGGTTTTTTACCCTAGAAGGAAACCCCTCTCTTTGTATGAGGGCATTGTATTGAGTCTATGTAATATATGTGTATTCTCCGAGCGAGAAGTAGAGGGGTGAGACTGTGAGAGAAAACAGAGGATATTACAGCGGATCTGCTGTAGGTTGTGTTTCTTCATTTTCTTAGATAATAGAAAGGAAGGACTGGCTGTTCGAGGTGGACGTAGCCCAAACTGGGTGAACCACATATATCTGTGTCTCTCTTGTTTTATGCTTTTTCTGTGTTTATATTTCTGCAATAGTTTATGTGTTCCATTGCTCCGTAATATATAATTTTATAACAATTGGTATCAGAGCCGAAGGTCTATTTGGCTGATAAAATCACAAGAAAGAAGGGTTCCTCATTTGAGTGGGAGCAATGGCGGAAGATGGTAAGTTTAGGGTTAAGAAATTTAACGGCCAAAACTTCTCACTGTGGAAGATGCAGATGGAAGATTATCTATATCAGAAAGATCTATACCTACCATTTGGCAGAAAAGCAAAGATGCCGACAGGTATGACAGATGAAGAATGGAACCTTCTCGATAGAAAGGCACTCGGAACAATACGGTTGTGCCTCGCAACATCGGTCGCCTTCAACATTTCAATGGAAACAATGACAGAGGGTTTGATTAAAGCATTGGAGAAACTATATGAAAAACCCTCGACCTCAAACAAGGTATTTCTTATGAAATGGTGATTTAATATGAAGATGTCGGAAGCTGGATCTGTTGCAGATCATTTAAATGATTTTAATACTGTTACAAGTCAGTTATGTTTTGTAGGGGTAAAATTTGATGATGAAGTTAGATCTCTATTATTCTTGTGCTCATTACCAGAAAGTTGGAATGGTTTAGTAATGGCCATTAGTAACTCTATCTCTGGATCTAGTACTTTAAAGTTTGATGATGTTGTCGGTGCTATCCTTAGTGAGGAAATGTGACGGAAAAGCTTTGGTGAGACATCAGGAAATGCTTTGAGTGCAGAGTCTAGGGGAAGAAAGATGGAAAGAGGAAAGAGCCCAGGATATTGTAATAAATCAAGGAAAGGCAGATCCAAGTACAAATCGAGGATAGTGTGCTGGAAATGCGGAAAGAAAGGACACCTAAAGAAAGACTATAGATCTCGAAAGGGAAAAGAAGGAGATTCACAACAAGAAAACAATCATGAAGCAAATGTGACAAGTGAGGTGTTACAATATGCTTTGATTCTTTCTTTCGAAAATATTACTGATTCCTGGGTGGTAGATTCAGGGGCCTCATTCCATGCCACACCTGATAAGAAATACTTTCATGACTATGTTCGAGATTTTGGACAAGTTTGTTTGGGTGATGATAAACCCTGTAAAATTGTTGGAATGGGCAGGCATAACTCACAGCATGATGTCTAATGCTTGGAACCAATGTTCCTCCGATACATCCCTTTCAAATTTTTCCAGAAATAAATTGACATCTTCTAAACCATCATAATTGGTAAATTGTGTACTTCAATGGATATGCATTAGAGTGACTTAGTAAGCCTGTTACATCGCAACAACAATACCTCATGCAATCGGTTCTTCTAGTGTCTGAGCTCCTCATTAGAATCTGAATTGCAGGAGTTGTCCCTTTCACAAGTAATTTACCCATCCATAGAAGGGTTAATCCAATCCTCATCCTATGCAATGAGCTTATAAATTTGTTCGATATCGTCCTCCTCATAATAATCTCACATTGGTTTAGTATATCGCACCCTCGGTCAGATCTACTGCAACAATACCCTTATTTCCTTTTTGCTGAATGCCATGCTACACTTCTTGAGGTTGATGACTACATTCATATCAAATTCCCAATCAATTCCGAGTAGCACTGGGTATGGATTATTGTTATCCACTATTTCAATTACTTCAAAGTTGCCTATGGTGTGTGCCCCTTCAATATCCACAATTACACCATGTAGGTGCCCCATAGGAATAATATTTTTGTGATTCACCATTCGCAGTTGGATCGAGGACCATTGTAGTTAAAGCCTACCCATTCTCTCCAAAGTTTGTTTTGGCAAAAAATTTGTATTAGATCCTAAATCAAGGATCACCTGGTCCATCTTGAATTCCCCAATCTAGGTAGTCAATCTCATCTCACAGCCAGTCCTTTTCTTACCTTTTCCTTCTTTATGTACTTTACATTGCTCGTGTGGTGGCTTATTCTTTCCAATATAGTTATCTATCAGACCTTGTATTCCCTCTACTGCCTTATTATCCCTTAGGAGCTTCATGTAGGTTTGTAAAAATAATGTTAATAATGAGGGGTCTACCTCCTGCATAGTATCAACATCTTCAGGCTTCGACGTGCATGTACTCTGAGCCCTTAATGTGGAATCCCCCACATCCATGAAGCTCTTCTTCACCTCTATAAAAGTATCCTTTTCCTTATTCAAATCTAATCTCACTTCTTTATCCCTAGCCTTATGTACCAACCCATCTTCCTCTGGTTATTTCCCTTTATCCTCCCCTATAGCTATTCTGCTAGACGTAACAATATTAACAATTAGTCCATCCTCGCATAGTTGTGATCTCATCATTTGGATGTTCTGTGTAGGCTACTGGGTCTAGGTCTTCTTCTCTTGCACCTTCACGATCAGCACGGGGAAATCTTCTATGACATGATTGAACTGTCGACAATATTGACATGAGGGGTGTGTTGGATTCTTTCAATCTCGTGCAAAGTGACATGGTTCTCCATAGTTGTAGCAAATGATTTGGCCATGACCTCTTCCAGATTCTCCTCCTTGTCCTCTTCCTATCCCTTGGAATCCTTCGTACACCGTAGTTGCATCTTGATATTGTTGAGGAAATGCCTCCATCTGCATTCTACAGCTTGGGGTTTTGTCCATTATTAATTCATAGCTCGAACAATGGCACTGATCGTGACCTATAGACTTATAGAAATTGTAAAAAAACTATTTGGGAGTCTACACAAACTTCTATAGTAAATGATAATTATCAATCACATGTTGTCTTGTAACCTGAAAGATAGCACACCATGACACTAGCCTCATACTCATTCCAGTAGTATTTTCTGATTTCAGGGGGACGGGACATCCCCCAAGTCAGTAGTTCTAATACGCCAGGCAATGATCCTTGTCATGAACATGGTATTTTCATTTCATGCACCAGACTTATTCATATACCTTATTCTATACTTCCTTTCCCTTTATGAGACTCTGCAATTCCATATGAAGGATGGCCAACTACGACTGAATCTGTTGCACTCCAGATTCATATCCTTAATAGGTCAGGCTTCCAACCTTATAGCAATTTGTAATGCCTCAACATGCATTCCAATATTCTACTGCAATAATGGAAATATCAAATGAGGTAATAGCGAAGCAATGTACGAATCCTTGTGTTGGTCATCCATGATCTACATATTAGCCTGCTAGAGCAGACATTTCAACCTTTGATCAAAGTTTTAGGAAAACTCATTCACCTTCTGCTGGATCTCTTTGACCTCTATTACCGACTAGGCTTGCGAATTAGGTTTCTTGAATTCATTATTTAGCACTTCCTTTATTTCCTTCAATGTTGTAGTTGGATGAGTCGAACAATACTTAATATACCAGTTCAGCACTCTATCTTGCAATGTTGTAACCAATTATATTTTGTTCAAGTCATCATCTATGATCTATTGTATCTTCCACATAGCATCTTCTACAAACAAAAATTGTTTTGGGTCTTTTGTTCCTGGACCCTTGAATATGGGCATCTTGATAACATTCACCATATTGAATAGTGGAGGTGGAGGTGGTGGCGGAGGTGTAGGTGTAGGTGTGTGAGGTGAAGGTGATGGTGGAGGTGGAGTGGATGGATGTGGTATTCCCACAATAGCTTAATTTACCATCTGTAGTGCACCTTGAGACATTTTCAAAATACGAATTTCTTTATCACTATCATACGCTCCCAAAAGAGGACTCTACTTAGCACTTGAATCTAGATTGCTTATGAACATCTTTCCACTTCGTATATTTCTTGTTAAGTATTTTCTAAACATTAATTCAATGACATAACCCTTTTCTCCCATAATAGCATTTTAATCCAATTTTTCAGAGATTTCAGATACTTACCTCTTGGTCCTTTGAAAAATCAGCATTCAACTTTGCTATAACTGACAGATATATCGATCATGAACTCAGTATGATTCCACCCAAATGTTATCGATTCAGTAATTGACAACCCTCGTGATCTTCTTTTCTAAATCTTCCACATGCCTTACTAGCTCTGGAGTCCACACAATAGGGTTATCCAAATTCCACATAGCTTGATTGTCCACCAATTTAGACAACCATTCATATAATTTGCATGGAAAAGAGCAGAAAAAAATTTCATGTTCGTCTGTATATAGGTATCTATTCAACCACTCTTCCTTCAACATACACATATTCCTATTTTCTTAGGCTGAAAATTTGTGTAGCTTCTGATCTACCCACTTCTCGATCTCCTTCTTAGTTGGGAACCATTTATTCAACATCACACATTCCTGAGACAGATCCCAGTCCCAACAATGGAACCATTTGTTGGCTTGAGGGGGTCTAGACCAGATTTAGAGTTATGTATGCCAACCAACAAAAACCTACATTGTTGGCCCTTCCGGCAACAACCTGCATAACGCAGGCTGCAGTCTCACCTAAGGCATTATTGGGGGATGAAAAAACTGTGTTTCTACATCCAGAGGTCTATGTGATGTGTTTATGTTAATTCTAGGACTTTATTCTGACCTTCGCGAACCCTAACCCTTGAAACATGTAAATTACAGTAACTTACATAAAACCATTGTAAACACTTCGCTAAATTTCTAAGCATTCATAACATCATGTAATTGACTAGATATACTACTTTCTTGCAACTGTTAAGCATGTCTCATAATAAATTGCAGTAAATACAATGAATGCACAATAAATTCAGAAGTAAACATAAATGCACAGATGCACAAATTTTTCTCTAAAATAGTGTTTATTGTGTTCAAATCTTCTATTACATACTCCTTCCCTGCCACATAGCTACAGGGTCCCATGCACTCAACTACGGACTACCAAGGTCTCTGCGCACATCGCTGTAGGACTCTTACCCTTCACCTAAGTACAGTAAACAGACTCTTCTAACTTAGATCACTTTCTTATACATTTTTTTTGGTTGTGTTATATTCTTTCCACGACTAGCCCCCTAGCTATGTCATGCATGGTTTTTTCCATGGTTTTGTGCATGGTTTTTGTGCATGCTTTTCACACATGGTTTTGGGTGTGATGGTTTTCAGTTCATGGTATTGGATACTTCAGCATATATATATATCTATTGTAACACTGAAAGGAACATAATGAAAGTCCAATCTGGTAGTCCCAGTTTTTGGATCCAGGGGAAAATATTTGCGTATATTTGTTTTGTGTGTTTTGCTCTCGCTATTGTTTATTTCCTATTTTTTAAATTCATATGCAGTGAATTTCTTTAAGGATTTAAAACCTACAAATTTTAGATATATGAGCTATCCTATGGCTCTCTATGACTTCTTTTCATAGCCTCTTCCATTACAATACCATGGTCTATGAACCATGGGCAAATCATAAAAACAAATTAACTTCTACCAAACTAAGGGAATTTGTTCTTCCTAAATCCCCTTTGACTCCTAATGATCTTTGCACTCTGCTCTTCAAAACATAGCAAATTTACAAAAATAAAAAAATTATTTGCAAAATTGACCCCAAGGGACCTTGCCCCAATAGTCAGTGGTTGTTGTTATTCCAAGAATATGATTTCAAAGTTATAGTGAAGCAAGGAATATTGAATGTTGGGACTGATCATCTATCAAGGATAGAGATAGGAGATGAACCTACAAGTCTTAAAGATAACCTTCTTGATGCACAATTGTTTTTAATTAAAGCTGCAAATGATCACTTCGTGGATATTATCCAATTTTCGTCCAAAGGAACAATTGTTTGTAACTAAAGTCACAAATGATCACTTCGTGGATATTATCTAGCTTTTGTCCAGAGGAATGGTGCCTGCGGTGTACACTACAAAGAAAAAGAAGGAATTGGTGGTTTGAGTAGTTGACTTTTCATTGATTGCAGTACACTTGTATAAAATGGGATAGGATGAAGTATTGCGAAGATACATGCATGAGCATGAAAGATAGAGCATTCTGGTAGAAGTTCATAGACGAGTTGTAGATGACCATTATGCAGGAAAATCCACTACGCAAAATATTCTGAGAGACAAATTATGGTGGGGTATAGTAAATAGGGATGCAAAGGACTATTCCCAAGTATGTGTTGTCTGTCAAACGACAGAAAAGTTGTCCAAAAGAATGCCCCTAGTACCATAGGTGACGTTGCAGGATTTTGACAAATGGGCAATTGACTTTATTGGACCAATTAGTTCACCAGGGAAAAAGATAGGTGCAAGATATATCATCACCACGACTAGTTATTTGATAATGTGGGCCAAGGCGAAGCCGATGAAGGATTACAATGCAAAAACCACTGTGAAGTTTATCTTTGAATATATATTATCCAGATTTGGCTATTTGAAGATCTTGATGAGCAGTCAGGGGACACATTTTTTGAATAAGACAATTGAACAATTGACTGAGGAATTTTGGGTTAGCATCAAAAGGGAACTCCCTATCATCCTCAGGAAAATGGGACAATGGAAGATTTTAATAATATTTTGGAGAATAATTTGACCAAAGTGTGCAATGTAAACAAAGATGACTGGGATTTGAGGATTCCAGTGGTGTTGTGGGCATACGTAATGAAATGCAATAAATTAATAGGACAAACACCTTTTAGGCAGGTATATCGACAAGAAGCAATTGCGCCTATGGAATATATTGTACCAAGCCTGAGAATTACAACTGTCATAGATATGGCAGACCACAACATGATAAAGGAATGAATGTCACGGATAATAGCTTTAAAATAACACAAATTCATAGCAGGATTCCATCAACACTTGTAGAAAGCAAGGGAGAAATCCTGGCATGATAGACACATCAAAAAGAAGATATTTCGGGAGGGGGATATTGTATTATTATATAACAGTAAGTTCACGAAGTCCTCGAGGAAATTTAAGACACATTGGTTTGGTCATATATTGTTAAGAACATTACAGATGGTGGAGTTGTTCATCTTGTGAAGTTGAATGCACACATGATTCCTGGGTGAGTGAATGGTATTAGACTGTAGATATCTAGGGATGATTATGTCCCTGGACCATTGCACTGAAAAATTAAGGAGAGAAAATCTTAGTGCCACTTGCAGTTGAAAGTGGGAATGGGACTATAAACTACTCTGTAGGAAGGGGCATCACCGAAGGAATAATACTGTGAGATGCTCAGAAGTATGGCAAAGTCCAAGGGAGATGCGATGAAGAAGAGATGATTATGCCAAAGAAGAAATATGATGAAGTTAGCCATAAATATGATTGTTGGAAGGAAAAAGGGCACCATTAAAAAATAAATTAACGTTGAATGGCGCGAGATAAAATAATTTATGAAGCACAGTTGGATGTGTCTAGCCCATACCTCCATTAATGAATAAAATCTAGAGTCAATCGTGAGTGTGGGAATTAAAAAATGTTATAAAAACCACATCCCGTGCCACATTTTACACTTGTTGCATATAGAGATCAAAAATTTCACCTAAGTAAAGAAGAGTTATTGCATGTCTGAGAGGAGTTGTGAAGAGTTGGTCAGAATATTTAAGAAGAAGGGACTAACTGGTAATATGTATTCATAAGAAGGGAAGATCGTAAGAGAAAATGTGCGTATGTCCCCAAAATGTTTAATGACACTAAGAAAGGTGGCTCTGAAGTCATAGGTACAACAACAGTTGCAACCATAAAATATGAAGCAGAAGAGACAAACTGAGGTCTCTGCAGCATAATTGAGAAAATTACCTAGGAAGAAGATGCAGAAGGAAGTGCGGTCGAAGAATGCAGAGGATAAGTGAAAAAAGCCGATGCAGAAAGGGAAGAAATCTATACAATAGGAGGAACCCCAGTAGGTCCATGACAGTGAATAAGAAGTTGAGTTCCATAAGAAGGAATTGGAGGATGTGGAAATTCCCTCTGTGCTCCTAGCAAATATATGCCGCCGAGCAAGTCAGGTGTGAATCCATTCATAGAGCCAAAACAAGGAAAATTTTCTATGTATATGTATATGTTTCTAAAATAGGTGTCATTCAAAGGGGAAGTGTTGGGAAATATTTCCCAACTCAAAATAGAATACCAGGATTTCAACGACAGAAGTAAATACTTGCAGTTAGAGCCTAGTAGGTACCTGAAGAAAGTTCACTACCTGGAGAGCATAGTTACGATATTAGAGCCACAAAAATGGGTTGTGGGAGTGGGGAGAGCACGACTCTTTAGCATGTTGAATGTGCCACACTTCGGTTGAAGCCCATTAGTACAAGCTTTTTGCAATATCTCCTCGCATTGGTGCACGATAATTATATTTGGCTGGGGATGAGGATCCCAATTGATGAAATGATCATTAGAAGAATAACGTCGTCATAATACGGAAAGGACAGCGTCGATGAATTTGTGGGTCAAAACAAAGACAAAGAAATGGCCCAAATGATGAAAGGAAAGTTCAGGTTGGTGAAGAAATCCCACGGTTATGAGATAAATTCTATTGAAGATCACGGTATGCACTTCGCTACACATATCTTAGCAGGGAATATTTTGAGGAAGTGTAGGGCCAATGAGTTTCCTGTAGCAATGGTATCATTGGTAGAGCAGTGCACAAAAGGAGTCCAGTTCAAATAGGCTTCTTATTTATGTAAGGAATGTTTTATGGATTGCAGGGAGGCACAAGAAGAAGGTAAGAACTTCCACCATGCTTGGTTGTCGATTCTTATTGTTCTTATTCGATGGAAGGAGCCATGATATTGTCAATTTTCAATTGTGCAGTTAGTTGTATGCAAAGAAGTGACATAGTTTGTGCTATGGTTTACAAAGGAGCCAACCCGCGCAATGGAGAATCAAATATTCTTTGTGCTGATGTAGATGGATTTACATATGGTGGTAAATCAATATCCTATACTGTCACTGAGCCTGTACAAGCAGTACTATCATATAGAAGAGTTTAAGGCATACTTTCACAATGCATATGTGAAAGCGATGAAGGACCCAGTAGAGACATGACATCAATTGCCATATCTAGTAATAAAATATGACCTCCTCGTGATAGTGTAGAGTTTGTAGGAGGAATTGATGACTCCACCTCGTGTAGAGGTTGGAGGAGATGGTGTAGCGAGAGGTACCTTGCAAGGTGCAGGTACAAGTAAGAAACATGTCGTAGAAGAGCCAAGAGAAATAGAAGGAATATGGCAGGAACACGAAGAACATTGTAGCAAGGTAGAAGTATTAGAAGATTCCCCCTTTGTGATAAAGATGTAGCCAAGAAAGAAGAAAAAGGTAGATAAGAGCAAGGGTATGGGGTTGCTCGTTCTCACTTACGGTGACATTGATGAGATAGTGTAGAAAATATAGGATATTAACATAGAGACCTGGGATAAGATTGATGATCATTGCAAAGCGATCTTGGCTGAGGTGCAACAGGGCATCACGAAGATGAAGGCATTGCCACAAAAAGTGAAGCAACCAGAAAAGGTATTCCAATCATTGTAGCAAGAGAAAATATTGGAAAAAAGTTTTGGGATGAGGATGTTACATGTGCCATATGGGGCACTAAATTTTAAAGTGGCAGAAGATAAAGATTGATCCAAGGGATGGCACAGTGTCCACATGAACATCATTGTGTTACCTCTTCGAGTGTTACGTGAATTTCATCAAGGAATCACTATGGAGATGTAGGAACGAGAGCAATGTGTGAAGTTAGTGAAAGAAAAGGCATAGTCAGAGAAAGAGATAATACAAAAGGAGTTGAAGAAAGTGGCCAAGGAAAGGGAGGAAGTCTAAAGGGAAGAACATCTAGGTACAAATGGATGATATACGGAGGAAAGTGTAGATCTTATAGGCAAGGACTCAGTCGTGGTAGGACGAAGCCTTGCCACGTTCACAAGCAATGGATGAATAGTCAAAGGAATTGAAGAAAAGGGAAGCAAAGCTACTACAGAAGACCATTGACCTTGCCATAGAAGCTTTGCTGAAGGAAGCATAGTAGGAAGAAATGTTGATGGCAGAAACACTCCAGGAGTACAAACCAGTATACAATGACATCACAGTGAAGATCAACGACATCAAAACTGAGCGACTCAGGATGAGTCACAGGTAAGTGTTGGGGGCCTGTTGGGAATAGCCCAACTTGGTCCAAATTTTGGGTAAAAGACCCCATGAAAGAGTGATTGGATCATGCAGAGCTGGCGAAGAAATACTCATCGCATAGACTTTGAGGGCCTTAGGGATGGGATAAAGCCCTTATTTTTTATCTGGATAAAGTCCTTGTTTTTATGGATCCATGGTATGTGGACCATGGTTTTTTTATAAATGAATTGTATAAAAGAATATGTAATGCTTTCTAATCAGATGATATTAGGACCTGAATGATAGAAGCATAAGTGAATCTTTGTTTCTGCGTCTGTAGTTAGTAGCTTTGGAGAAGGCTCGATAGCTGAGTGTCCAGACACCTTGAAGAGTTTGCAACTGAGTGCGTAGGTCAGAGAAGTGAATGTAATTGAAGATGTTCTTAATAAAGAATAAGCTTTGTGAAAGTATTGTGTCTCTGCACTTATTATTTGTTTACTATTATGTATTTGTTTATGTGTGCTTTTTACTGAATTATGGGAAGAACTATAAGATATCCTGTTATGTGTAGAAGTTTATGCATTTTTGTACGTTAATCATCTCTGCGAAGTTATTATGCATGCAAAGTTATAATATTGATATATAAAATAACTAATTGCATGATGCCACTTCGCTGGTATCCCTTTGGTTTTGGAAGCCTGGTTATGGAATCTCCCATTACTGATTTGAGTGAGACTGTGATACGCTTGTAGGTCGTTGTCGAAAGGGCGAGTAGTTGAGGGTTTTCTTCGTGCGCAGCACAATTTGACCTAGGTCAAGCCCCCTCAAACCAAAAATTAGATAGGTAATGAACATTGTTTCTTGACAGCATAAAACAAATAATTCTTGACCCCATGACTATCTATAAGATCCTAATATGCAGACCCATTTAAAATTAAAAACGGGTTAGCCCTTTTAGATCTTGGTGTCACACAACAAAGTGAAACTCAACAAGAATGTGGAGCTAAAGAGAAACAACTCAATCCATCATTTTCAAACCCGTTCATGAAAGAAGTCCAAGCTACAAACTTCAAGCAACGAATAGTTAAACGATTAGGTAAGAGTCAAATAAAAAAAATAGACAAGAAAGATTGTACATTTACCTAAAGGATACTTATCAAGGAGGTTATTAACTTTGTGACCTGGTAAAAAAAGAATATGTAGAAGTCCCTCTAACAGTTGAACACAATGTTTACCCAGAATAAGTATTTGAATATACATAAATTAGTTAAACAAGCTAGAGTGCGCATTGGAAGAATAATGGGGATTTTATCTAAGTGACATGCCATTGAGGAAGTCCTCCAAACAAGTTATATTTCTCAGGCCTGTATATAGATGGTAAGCTCAGAAAGGATTCAAAATCTTGCATAAAATAAAATAAAAGTGGAAAAAAAGAGTAGTGAATCCTGCTCCCAAGTATGACCTAGTAGAAATTAACTCAGTACCTATTGAATATGGAGTTCTTGGAAAACAGAGCAACCATGAAATTGCAGATTGGCACTGTAGATATTGTTGTCACCACTGGAAGAGACAAATGAGTTATTTTGATACCATGGGAGGGGAGGCAGTTGATTCCATAACTTCTAGGTTTATTCGTAACCCTAGATCTAAACCCTAGGACATTAGCACTCTTGATCTGTTGCGAACCCCAAGATGAAATTCGGTACAGCTGGAAGATTGATACGGTGTGGGAAATAAATGTTAAAATAATATGGGTAGATTAAGTTGTGTTAAAGTATTAAATGTGTCAAGAAAGTTCAAATTTCTTGAGAACAAATTTTGGCCACAATACCATCTTCCTAACTCATAACTAATAAGAGAAACATCATGTGAACCATGCATGTATTAATATACTTAAGTGGAAGAAAGACCTAAGGACTATAAGAATTCAATGGAGTTGGAAGAAAAATCCACGATTGTTCTTAGAATAACCCCATAATAATAAGGATAAGGAGAAAATTAATAGGTAAGGTGGTAATGAATATTGTCCATGTTGGAAACATTGTAAAAGGCTCTAAAGAGTGGTTAAAAAATAATAATACCTTAGGGTTTCATTAGAGAGACACGTTATAGGCATTAGTGTGAAATGTTTTAGCCTATGTTAGAGTCCCAATATCTGCAAATAATAAGAAAATAATGATTAATTGAAATCTAAAAAATGAACAACAAATTTCCGAACTTTAAAAGTTGTCATTTTCTAAATCTTTAATACCCAAACAATAATGACAAGGGAGGTGTGTACATATAAGAAAATAGGAGAAAATTACACTCAAATTTTGTTTTAATTTTATTCATTTCTTATTTTTAGAATTGTTTTTTAACCAAATTAATTATATTTATTGAAATGGAAGTTTTATTGTATAGTTTTTTCTTCTTATAGAAAGTTGAAGGGAAATAAATAAAGTCAAATTAAAAATTAAGAAGAAAAAAACTATGATTAATGGAATTGAAATTGAAAATAGAAAAAAAACATAGAAAAAGACAATTTATGAAACCAACTTTTCGGACTAGCTAGGTGAGTCCATCATCAGGGCAATGAGATCTGTATTTTGAGAAGAGAGAGTCGTGAAAATTATGGAGCTATTAATAGTTGTTTAGAAAGATATTT
>APFE031457824.1:68569-92437 GCA_000404065.3 Pinus taeda | reverse complement strand
CAAAGGGAAAATTGAATACATGCAACGGTATAATTAGAACAATCAAAACGGAGTTAATAAAAGGGGGAAGTGAATAAAAGAGGTGATGAAGATGAACTTGAAAAATGTGAGTGACACATAACCTTAATGTTTTTTGATATAACTAATTTTATGATGTTCATACTCAAGCGTTGATTTCATATGAGATCCACAATTCTTAATAACTACACAATCACATTGTAATAAAACATATTTTACATTTATTATATAGGTAAGATGAATATGAGATCATATCCCATGATAAATATGGGATAATCTCACTTTAGAAATTATTGAATTAAGGAAGAATAATATGCCTCATAGCCTATAATACCTTGCATATCTATCAAATTCATCGTCACATTGACGAGAAGTACATTAACAAATGTCACCACAAGGAAAAACTTAAATACATTCTTACATCCCTCCTTAATATTGAGTAGATGGTTAAAAACACATATGGAGGATTATGTCACTATGATTAACATTCCCGTTTAATGACATTTTTCGACATCCCTGGTATCTCACAAAGATGAAGAAACTTTAATTCTATCATGGACTTAGTGAATATATTAACAACTTGTAACTTAATAAATGGAACAATACTCTAAATTAGTAACATCATTTGCAACCAAGTCTCGAATATAATTCATGTCAAGGTCAACATGTTTGGTTTTGGAGTCATAGGTTGAGTTATATGTAATTTGAACAATTATCTGATTGTGACATATTAACTTAATTGGAACATTCTAACCAATCCAAGCTCAACAATGAAATGTTTGATCGACAATGCTTCTTTAGTTACTGTAACACCCCCCCCGCCCCCCCACATCTACCCAAGTAACTGGTCAACTAGGGTAAACATGTGATGAGAGGCTACTATGATGGGATTCAACCTCCTATGTCACATTAAGGAAGTGGAATCAATGGAAACAAAACATAAACACCTTCCACAACAACAACAAGACTCTCCGGAACCATCCCACCTCTTAGGTAACCAACCCCTGAGTCCCACTGAGCTTTTGGCTAATTAACCCTCAGACTCTCACATGCTATGGGAATAATAGCATGTAGTATGCTTTGCATTCTCCAATGACATGGCATGCCATCATCTAGGGACTATTTTTCATAGTGTTGTGCTAGTGTCCTCGATATTTGAGCCATCTTTTCTAGCCCAGAGCCTAGGTCACTAACCAAAATTCAATGACACATTTTGAATGAAAAGATAACAAAGAAATGATGATACAATTGCAATTACTTAAAAAAGCTCTTGAATGGAGCTTCTTAGCCATGATAGGAATTTTATCAACAATATCACAAATATGTAATCTACACGTGTAAATAAAATATCTAAGCATAAGGGTCTCATACTCATCTGAGAATCGTTAAGAAGCATTGATGCCTCAACAGATTAGTTACAATTTCATCCATTAGGTCATAGATACATTGTTCATTCATTTACAAGTGAAACATGATGAGAGCCATGCATAGCCACTGTCATAATACATATTCATAACCAGCATGATAACAACAAAAATAACAAGGAAAGAACAACCATATGATCCACATATAAACCAATGCAGTAATCATAAAATAACAAGGAGAAATAACCTCATATTAATTATGCAAAGGGCAACTAGTCATGGGACTTCCACGAACCACCCAACCATAGACATCGTTGAGCCAAACTCTTTTCAGCCAGTTACCCCCATTCTATATTCCAATCATGAATTTGGGATCTCATAAAACACATCAATCCAAAAGCATCTAGGGCTTCTAGACACCAACCACCTCAACCCATCAAATAGTGATTCCACCTCACAGTCATATATCACAAAACATCATCATATTGGTCTCTACCCAAGCTTTCAAGGGCTCCAAAGAATTTGTTCCAACCAAGGTTCCAAAACTAGTAACTCAACCAATGATTGTTGTCGAGCTCTAGAGCGTTTGTACAACCAAGGCTCCAAGACTAGTAACTCAACCCAGTAACGGCTCCAGAGTGTTTTTCCAACTAAGGCTTCATGACTAATAACTAAACCTAAGCTGATGCAGGTCTTGAGAGTGTTTTTTCAATCAAGGCTCTAGGAACTAGTAACTCAACCCAAGCCAAGGAAACATGAAAACCAACCACAAAATCAAAGAAATAAACCCACAACACCATGGCTATCTTAGAAATCGAAAGGATAGTGAATCTACTTTCAATCCAATCAATCCTCAATCCCAGTGATAGGTCATGAATAATAAATCACATGGATATTCCATGCATACCAAAAATAGTGAGGAAAACATACATGCAACTTGGTAGATGCAAGTAAAACCTGTTGTATTTGTTGATCCCGATGTCCTCTTTCACTTCCCTACTCTTCCTTTTCCTTCTTTCTCCAAAGCTCCAAGTATGTCACACTCCTCCAAGAGTGCTCCAAGGAAAATCTAAGTGTCCAAGAATGAGAGAAAGAGATAATAGAGAGAGCTCCATAATTGAATTGACAAAATTTTGTGAACTGATCCTCAAAAGAAATTTTATTAATGAGGCCACTATTTTCTTCATTTTCCATTATTTTTCTTTATTTTCCTCCTCACATGCAGCTTGTGACCTTTCACCTCCCTTTTCTCCTAATTTCCATTATTTTCATAAATAAATGCCATTTTTCCTTTCCAAAGCCTTAGTCATTTCATTTTCCAATTTCCTCTACCATACTAAACCAAATGAACACCCACACTAGGATGTCCTACACAAAATTCATCTTGGAATAAGTGTCCCATCAACCATGGTTATTATAATGCATTTATTACTTTTAGTACATGGAATTTTCACAAAGTCTATTAGAGAATCCTCCCCCTTGGGGAAACAACATCCTCAGTGTCCAACAATGCCTATAACCACAATATTGTTCTAAGAAAAACATATTGTCGATGGAGCTTTATAACTTAGCTCATTGCAGTATTTACAATGATCATCCTGTTGAAAATCAAACCAACATGACAAAATAACAAGTAAAACATCATAATGACATGACACCCATACCACTTATTGGAGCTTTGTAAGATATCTCATGGCAGTATTTACATCCATATACACATGTACATATACAAAACATCGCAAAACAATGTAACAAAAACAAATTCCAAAGACATATACCAAAATATCAGTTGAACCAATGAAGAAGGAAAGATATATAACCCACATCTAATCTTCCATCTCCCATGTAGCCTCATCAAGCCCAAAGTGATTCCATTGCACTTTAACCTACTCGATTGCTCGGCTCTAGAGCATCAACATCATTCTCTGCAAAATGCTTTATGGTTCTCACTAGAACTATCCTTCTTGTTCCACTTGCAATATAGACTAGTCAATCACATGATCAACATATTTAAAATACTTATTAAGTAATGACACATGAAAAAAATCATGGACTTTCACTTTCGGAGGAAGTGAAAATCGATAGGCTACTAGACCTGTTATCACCTAGCCATTTCAAGCTAGGTGTATTGAAATACACCATGTACATTTAATTTTACCATAGTAAAATCACTTTCACTATGGAAAATAATTTAGTAAACCACTTTTATTAAATTATTTTCTGATTTAAATCAAGAAACCCCGTGAAAATAATTAGATAAATCATTATTTATATAATTTTCTCTAGGAATAATTATTAAATCATTATTGAAATAATTATTCCCTGTCACATTTGACTAAATCCCTTAGGAATATTTAAATACATCACTATTTATTTACTTTTCCTTGTTCCTTTTCTTAGAATAATTATTAAATCACTACTTAATGATTATTTTGATTTCACACCATTCTTAGTTATTGTGAAATAATTAATAAATCATTTTATTTGTTAATTATTTCTTAATAAATATATTTAACCATTTTAAATATATTTTCTCTCTCCAATAAATATAATAAAGTATTTCAAAGCAGTTAGATCTGAATTTGGTTAATATTATTTGATTATTTTCCATTTTTGATATTAACTCCATACTTTATTATAAATAGGAGATTTTTTCATTCATTCTTCACCATGATCATAATCATCGTCAGTATTATCGTATTTTTTCTTTGAGCTCCCATTTTGAGTTCTACACTTTTTGTGTGGGTTTTTCACATATTGAGAGAGAGAATCATTTTCTAAAGCATCAAGGACATAGAAGGACCCATCCCATAGAGGGGAACTTACAGACCCATCTATAGATCTCCTTCACCAAGTGCTATTAATAAATTATTTATTTATTCAAAAGTATTTACAATTGGGTTATTACATTAGATATCTTATATTGTTGCTTTTTGTTCTAGATTGTAGCTATTTTTATTGTAGGTTTTCTATTTGTGTTACAATTCTGAATTGGTAGCAACCATCAACTTTTTGTTAGGGTCACTTGTCGCCAAGTGACTTACGTTAACTATTTTTGGTACACCTTCCAATAATTCTAACACTAACAAGTGGTCACTCCTCTGGTGTAATAACAACGTTCTTGGGCGACCGAAGTTTCAGAAAATTTTAGGGTTTTCTACAACTATTTTTAGCCTCTCAATTTCTATTTATAGTATTAAACCCTATTTTGTCAAACTTTTGGATTCTGGTGGTTTTCTGGTCTTTTGTGTAGATCACAGGTACCTGCTAAGTAGGAGACAGAAAAATATGTGCAAAATCTATCGATCGAGAGTCTCGAGAGGAGAAAGCACTTTTTAGCACCATAAGTGAGTTGTAGAGTGCACGTTTTGGCTAGAAATCTGTGTTTTCCTCAGTTTCAAGTTAGTACCTGTGTTTTGGAACTTTTTTGGAAAATTTTCAAGTTTTTACATAATTGTCCATAGTGTTGTCTATAGACTAGTTTGGGTAATTTTATTCCTACTTTCAGTCTCCCTTAGGACTAGATCCACTTTATCTGTTTCTTTGAGGAAAGAAAAATCCCCCTACAGTTTAAAGTACACCTCCACATTATTAGGAAGAGATTTGTTGAGTGAGGAGTCTAGTGTTTTCAACATTTACAGCGACTAATTTTTAGATATGTTGGATAGATTTATTTTACCTTTTTCCCCTTTAGAGTTTGGGTTTTCCTTTTCCTCCTTAGGATAGCCTTAAGCATATTAGGTCTTATAGCTTCACACCTATCATTTGCAGTAGTTTTAACCTCTAATTTTTGTTGTTTGTTTGCATCATTTACAACATATTAGAGCCTTTAGATCCCAGTCCCTTGATGTTAGATCTTTTTGGCCTCTTTATTTTTCTTTGAATAGCTTGTTTCCCCTCTCTTGCATAGCTTCTTAGTGGCCCTTGTTGGTGGGGTTTTGTGTGCTTGATTGGCTATTTATTTTTATGTCATTTTTAAATTTATTTACTGTATTTTAGCTTTTTACTTTCAACAGCACATGGCATCATGAAACATGCTTAATTAACTTATCCACTTGACACATTATTTTTACACACTTACACCTTAAGTGAGCGTGAGCTTGGTTAACAGCGCCAAGCAAAGATGTGAAACACTACACCTTAATAAATCAACACACATAGATTAAGCCCTCTTGGGCATCAAGGCCAAACAATATTTTTAATGTAGGTGTAGGGTCGATGGGATAGGGTTCCAATAACACCCATCGGTCACTTTCATTGACACATAGAAGTTGACATATTAGGGAGCTTAAAATCCTTCACCTTCTGAGGGTCAAAGTCATAGTGCATTAGAAACCTGATTTAGAATGGGTTAGGCTAGGTCATCATGTGAGAAATTCTCCTTGGGGCTACTCAACCTGTGGCAGGGAATTCCATGTGGTGGCTGACTACCAAGAAGCTCAAGACTTGACCAAACCTATGGGATGAAGGTAAATGTAGTGACCAATATTAGGAAAACACCCTATAGGACTCGGTGTGGGAAGAAGTTGGTTCTCTAACCTACCTTTCTCTGGATAACTCTGCTTGTGGGGATTGAAATCCGTCAAGTAAGAAGTCCTTTAGAAGGCCATCTAAAACAGTAGATCTAAGATTGTTTGAGGATTCAGATCACATATAAGCTAGAGGTATTTTTCTTTGATACAAATTTTTTTCTTGTCTTAGAGTAGCATCATTCAAATAATTAGTTTACACTTGGCACTACTGCACTAGTGTTTGTGTTTTGTTTGTTTCTCTTTTACACCTATCATCACCCTTTAGCCTAGACATTGTCGCCCCTCCTAGGCATTTGTCACATCGAATTCAATGTCTTCACCCTCAGTTCC
This sequence comes from Pinus taeda, assembly GCA_000404065.3. NCBI lineage: Eukaryota > Viridiplantae > Streptophyta > Pinopsida > Pinales > Pinaceae > Pinus > Pinus taeda. The sequence goes on along the minus strand of APFE031457824.1, from coordinate 86,193 downwards.
CATTAGGGCATATTAATCCTCCCCATCAAGTTCAAGTACATCATCCCAATCCTCCATCGAGTCATCATTCTAATTCTACTGATTCATCCAGTTCATCCTCTGATTTTGCATCTTCTCAACTCCATATCGCCACCATGTCAGGCACCAACGTGGGTTTGGGAACCTAGGTGTTAAACAGGGTACCCCCATCAATGGAACCCCAAGTGGTGTTGTCACTCCTAGTCCATTGCTTCCTTTTATGGCTAGTTTAGGTCTCCCATATTTTAGCCAGCTTGTCAGTGATCCTCTTCTCCAGAATCCTACATGGTCAACTATGTCTTCTAAACTCTCTTAAGACATCCCAAAGTTTGAAGGCAATCCTAGAGAAGATCCAGCTAATCATGTTCACTCCTTCCATCCGTGTTGTTCATCAAATTCCATTACTCAAGCCTCCATCCATATTCATTTGTTTCAATGCATTTTCACTTGAGGTGTTGCTAAGTGGTATGTTGACCAACATAGGGAAACCCATTCCATTTTAGTGACTATTGCCATAGTATTTCTTACATATTTCTAGTTACCTCTCTGTTATGATACTCATACTGAGTTTTTGACTTATGTCATCAAACTTCTACCACTCACCTTTCTGACCATGTTTAGGAATAGTGTAGAAGGAGGAGCATCTGTAGAGCTCCTAACTTTGAAGACCGAGTCTATATGGATTGATTCCTTAGGTCATTGTTCGCCCCCATTTCTAAATATGTTGTGTCACACTTCCCCTAGTTTGAGGAAGAGGAACTCTAGATAGCTCTAAAAATTGATCTGATCTACGCCCAGTCAGGTCATGTTTACACTATCATCCCCGATCTGCCTTGGCCTAGTGCTGCTAATGCACCAGGGGCATCTCATACCACAGATGGAATAGTTGGAACAATATCACACGCTTAACCATATTCTCCACCTTAGATGAACTATGCTCCACCTCAGGGAGGGACTAGTTCCACTTACAATTATCCCTCCTCCAATCCTCCTCAGGGCAAAACTTATCTAGGTCCCAGCATGCCATATCCATATCCATATCTGTAACAATAGATGTTAGGGCTAGTTGTTGCACCACCTATTTATCCCAATGTTTCCCCATATCCTTATTATTGGTATGCACTATCTAGTATTCCATCCCCTCTGGTACCATTGCCCCAACCCCCCATGCCTTTGTCCCCTCTGCCACAACAACCACCTCCTCCAAAAAGACAAGTGTATGCTCAGCAGAGTAGACCCAATCCTCCTAACCCAAAGAAAAGGAGAAATGGGAAGGGTAATAGGAACTAGCAGTATCAAGGTAATCAAGGCAACCATGCACCTCAACCCAATGCCCCTTAGGGTCCTCAACATAATCTCGAATCCCAGCATCATGTTGGTCAACCCAAGTAGAACAAGGGTATTCATACAAACAATCCTTGTGCCTCTTGTGGTGTATATGTTCATTATACCAATGAGTATCCTCTTTCACCTCAAATGCTGAAATTATGGGAAGCTCAAGCAACTTCTCAAGGATCACATCCCAATGCTCCTCCTCCCCCTCCTAGCTCATCTCAACTAGTCATGATTACCAATACTTTCCATTACCAAGGATATATAGCTACCCAACCTACCCAAGGTCAGGCTACTCAACCAGCTCCAACATCTGGTCACCATGATTATGATATTCTTATGATGAATTCTGATGAGGTAAATATCGAGCAAGTTAATATTCAAACTTAGTCGTGCCAATATGACAAGCCACCTATTAAGTTGGCGACTAAGTCCAAATCCAAAGTTTCCAGTCAGCCTATATTGTCACCCAATGGTATCTTACAGATCCCTCTGCCTAAGGTTGAGGTTATTCCCAAGATCTCCAAAGGTTTGTTACATTGAATTGTTGCTTCTGCCAAATCCACCCATACATATAACATAATAGATGACTTGGCACAGTCTCCTGCTGCCATGTTAATGCTAGGACTCCTCCATACATTCCCATCACAACGAAAATATTTTCTAGGTACTCTGGGTGCTATGGATCCTCAAGACGATTAGGTGATTATCCTTCATGTTGAAAATCTGGAAAATCCTCCCCTACCTTCATCCATTTTATTTCAAATTCTAGTCTCCATTAGAGATGCCACTATTTATGAGTGTATCATTGGAGAAGGCACCTCCACCTGTGTGATGGCAGCTAGTGTTTGGAAGCAACTTGGTTTCCCTGACCTATCCCCATCCACCATCACTCTCTGGCCCTAGGATGGTCATCCTTCACAACCCCTTAGCTTATATCGTAACTGTTGAGTCCCAGTTGCTCGAATGATTGTTTGCATTCACATTGAAGTCATTAGTGCTCCTTTAGACTATAACATCCTTTTGGGTTGTAGTTATACGTATGTCGTGTTAGTTGTCGCATTTGCAGTTCACCGTAAGATGTGCTTTCTCCACAATGGAAATATTGTCACAATTGATTAGTTGATGTACTATGATCCAAAAGGCCATACTTCACCTCAATCCAACATTTCTTTTGTGTCTAGCAATAACATCATCTCGTATGTCTCTCAAAGAGTCTACGACGATTTCACTTTGCTTGGTGCCTACTATGGTCTACTGCCTACCCCTTCTGAGCCTAGCTCATCTAGTGTTTGCATGCTCCAAGCATCACGATCTGCCCACAAACAATCTAGTATGCCCCCACAACATACTGCACCTCCACAACCTGTTGTGCTTAACTCAACCCAATATGATAGTATAACTCCTCAAGGATCATTTCCTTCTTATGGTGTCTCTCCTAATCCATTTTAGCCCAGAACCGTTCCCCCAGGACTTAACCATTGTCAAGCAGTTCCTCCAGGGCATTATCCTTCTGGTTCGATATTGTTCTTATTTCCACCTCTTGGATTTTATTCTACACATTTCATCACTATGTTGAGTTTACCGAAGATTACCTTGGGGATCCTAGTCTCGTGCATCAATACCCCCACAAACACCCCACCCAATCAATTGAAAACTTACACTACTTTGACCTCGGTCCAACCAGTTGTCCCTTCCCCTACTTTTGCTTCAGTTGCACAACAACCTTAACAGGATCCTACTACTATTTCAAAATCATCTAGCGAGGGGAGAAAGGCCTAGATATAGGGAAATAAAGACAAGGTCCCCCCAACAACTCCATCTCCCCCTAAGCTACCAAAGCCTCTTCCTATTTTCACTTTGGTGATGTTGCAGGTTATGCCACCAATAATTGTCCTAAAATCCCTCATGTTAAGGATGTTGTCACTGGTACCTTCCCTGATTCTAACATTCCTGAGATCCATTTCCCCATACCTGATTCAGCTAAGCAGAATAGATCGTTACACACAAACTACTCATGTGCTTTGTGTGATAACTATGGCCATTATTCCCATAATTATCCCCATCTTGAAGATTTATGTGATACAATTCAAGTGCTTCACAAATTAGAGGCTGCTCATAATGAGTCCACCTCTCCTTTACCTTCAAATTCTAGTCCAACTCCTACACCATAACATGAGGTCTCTCAAACACCTATTGTGATCCCTCCCTTTGATTACAAGATGAGAGATATTACGAATCTTATTCTCTACCTATTGTTATCCATGAGAACAATGCCTTGGAACTACCTTGATGTCTCTTATTGTGATTCTTTCGAACCTTATTAAATGAACACCCGAGTTGAAGATACCCCACTCTATCTGATCAACTTGGTGTCATTGGTAGCCAAGCAAGTTGAGTTCATTGGCAGCGAATCCAGTGCAAGTCAAGGAAGATTTAGACCCACCTATTCTCAAGTTAGGGAGCCAATTATCACTATTTTCTAGGGGGATGTTGGGAGCTCCATTTTTGTTATAAATAAGAAAGCTAAGGGACTCATTAGGATTCAAAGTTTTATGTAACCTAGAGGCCATTAAGTTGAAGCACATTTGACTGCTATTTTAATGATGTATTTGACACTTTTTGAATGATAATGATAAATTATCTTTTGATCCAACACTGAGTTGAGTGAGAGTGTTGAAGCTATTTGGTTAGGGCCCAATCCTAGCAGCATAATTTCCTCTATTATGTCTATATTATTAGGATTGAATGTTGATTAATTGCTGAATTTTACTCATGTCTCTTTTAGCTTAGAAGATTTAGTAAGTTGTTTCTTATGCATGTTTACATTAGCTTAGAGGGTAGATTAGTTTCTACTATTTAGAGAGTAAAATCCATTAGAAAGCGTGTGATGATGACCCCTATCTCATCTCCCTCATGGGATCATGATTAGAGGGCCCCACTCTCATAGCCCCAAAACAAAGTTTTATTTCCTCTTCATTGCATAGATCAAGTTTTATCATTATTAAGATAGTTTTTTATGATTTCTTGGATATATTTACAGTTATTATTTTGCCTCTCAAGATTTCTATATCTTAGAAGGTATCTCATTTCATTGATCAAGTTCTTGGTAATAGTTAGACAATCCTTTCCAAATTCAGTTCATCTTTTCCACATTGACATGTAATAAACTGCAAACAAAAAGAGAAATAGGTGCAGGTGTTACTGCAGGGTTTTCAACCTGAAGGCAAGGACCCCTTTCAACAACTCCATTTAGGTATTCTCTAACTTTTGCTGATGCACACCAACCAATGTTCTGAACCTCTTTTCTTTATCACTGTGAGCAAGCCATCTTAGCCCAAATGTGGCCTTCTTGAAGTACTAGGCTTGGCCAATGATGAGATCACCTTCCCCAAACTTTCCACAAATTTCATAACCCTTTCAACACTTCATCTCACCATTCTTACCCTCCAAACCCTTTCAACCAGCATCCTGTAGTAACATCTTGTAGCATCCTATTTTGACCCTTATATGACCTGCAAAGATAGCCTAGCCTAGTTTAGGAGTAGTTTAACCCCTAACATTGGACTCCATGACCATAAGTGCCACCTAGACTAGTCGTTTCACTCCTTTTCCTTCATGAAAGATCAAATAACATTAGTTATTTCATTTCCAAATTTAGAAATTAGAACTTTATTTACTCTACAAGTGTGAATTAGATATTCAATGCATGCATTCTTGAATTATGAAATGGTAGTATAATATTTTGTTTTCAAGAAGCCTTAATAGCTAGATGATTGAGTTCAAGTAGCATAGTTTCCCTTTTGCAAATTAGCATAAGGTTTGTGTCATTTCATAGCATTTACAAGTTGGAATCTTTCATTTCTTGAGTTAAAAAGAATTTACTTTCTCTACACTACAACTAGCCTTCGCATTCTACTTTCAGTAGTTAGACTCCTATGAGTTCAGTAGAGGACTAGTCTACGACCCTAATGATCAAGTGACCCAGTTGAGGTTACATGAGTAAGATGATGCATCCACTATGTATATAGAAGATATGAAATCTACTTGATTGATTATTTGCGCAATTTCACCAACATTAACTAAGGTTGCATTTATGTGAATGAATGAGGGAAATTAAGCCATTGATATGCCTTTAAAATAAACTTTGAGAACTGAAAATAAGAATGACCAACAGCAAATAAAGACTCAAACACATCAAACATTGTTGGCGAAGTAATTTGTCCCTCCTAGACTACATCTTTGGGTCTTCTTCGAATGGGAGACAGTTTTATTAGGAATGCCCAAAAGAGGCTCTTTACATGAAATTTCAACAATCTGCAATGTGCATGCAGACACTGCTATATACTGTAAAAAATAAGGCCTCAACCTCATCTCTCCAATTCCACTCTTCATTCTCAAAAAGGCCCCAGGATGACCATGTTATGCTCAAAACCTCATTTGTAGACATAAACAAGACAAACTTCTCAGCCTCATTGTACAATTTCCTACGCACTAGTGTAATGGAATTTGTTTTTATAGATCCTTGGGCTAGTCCTAGGGTCAAAACCGAAGACCTCTCGGGAATACATAGCAACATTAGCATTGACACATTTTATAACCAAACTTTTAACATAGTTGGCATATTTGTGATTTGATTGGTGGTATTCATATATATCAATAGTATTAATCTATATAATATAGTTCCGAAAACTTTGGCGGTGTAATGTTTATTAACAACTATATGCCAAATATTTTTAATGGTAATCCCCTTGGTGCAATTATAATTCAATACATGTCATATCATTTAAATGAAATCGTTTTGGAAGATATATTGAAACCAGAAGTCAACAAATACTCTGACCTGTGGAACCTAACCCCCAAGGGTGAATTTCTCCACATGGAATTTGTTGTAACAACGGTGCGCCATCCATGATGGACCTATTGACCAAACCCTCGCATTGTTGCATCGACGTTTATTGACTTCATGGCAAACATATCATAAACTACAACGATCTATGCAATCTCCCCATGGAATACCTATGTTATCGTGTGTCTAGACCATCAATGGTTATACGTTATTTGTTATTGGTGGTGGTGAACTTTGTTTTCATTTGAGATAACCTAATTTCAATTAGATATTACAAACTATTTATAATGTTTTGTTGATTTTAATGATTTTGGATGACCAGTGAACTATTTATAAACATGTTGGGTAAAATTAATTGCTTAATAAACGAATAAAACAACTAATCTCCTAGACATTAATTATCAACCTGAGGAGCGTCTTTTTATTTCAAGGAAATCAACAAAATATATGCATAACAATACCAACAACTAACACTAGTTCTATATGATTGTATTCTATACTATCAAACTCATTCGATAAGAAATAAAATGTAAGACTTGAAGAATAAACTAGAATTAAAAAGAATAAAGTAAATGACAAGAAAAACAATTATACTTATCACACAACTTGAATCATTGCTAAATTAAATCACACCTTGCTGAATTGGAAATTTAATCTATTGCACTTAGCAAAATTCAAATGCTAATCTAGAGATGCAAATCAAATGAAATCTAGAAATTGCAAGAAACAACAAATCTTGAAAATGCAGCAAACAACAAATTAATTAAAAGAAAGGAAATCTACTTTAAGAAATGACAATTGAAATTCAAATAAACAAATACATAACTACACTAATTTACATGTTCAAGGCAACAACTCATCCAAGGTAGTGGGCCCAAGTACCCAAGACTCAATTCTTCCTTGAGAAGTAACTCATATCAGATTACAAATAACAAATGTAGAACTCAATGGATGACTTCCTTCATTAAAACATATGAGAGAAAAACTACAGCATAATGAAGCTCTTGGCTTTGCCTCAAATTCAACAATTGTTCATCCTCTCATCCCTTATCTCGTATCTATTCTCCTAAATCCTATCTAAGAATTGTCCATCTCCTATCTGCTAATGATCTCCCAATTATCCTCTAATTCTCTTCATATTATCCTCCTATTCTCCTCTCTTTGATCTCTATTTTCATTTAAATACACAGAGAGCAAAGAACAGTTACAACAAATCTAATTACAAAATGATTTCAATTAAAAATTTGGATTGTACAAAACAAATTGATCAGCGTGATCATATCTAAAAGATCTTTCCATCAACATTCAACAAGAACAAGTCGAATTTGGTATTGCAATTGGAAGAATTTGGAAAATGGCTACAACAACAAATCTAATAAAATTTCCTTCAAAGAACCTTTCATTTCTATTAATATAGACCGAATTTTAGAAAACTACACATTGCAAAACTAAATAGGTCCGTTCTAGACAAAACCCATGTTTTAAAGTTTCTATATTCTCCTTCATTTATCCGAAGCATCCAATGCAAAATTGTCACTTCTTAGTCCAGCGAATTTCTGAGTTGGAATATTTAATTGTGAGTTGGAGATCAAATTTGCAATCTGGAAAAGATCTTGGAAGCTAAAATCATGAGTGATGTTACAAAAAATCCATTAATAAACCATCATTGGTAAAATCATGCATAATAATCATCAATTTATTAAAAATAAAGGAGAAAAATAGTATTTATCCATAAGAGAATAAATAATTATAAAATGGAGTTATATGATAAATTATGATAAATGACGTGATAAAGAATGGTAGAAATTGATGAAATAGGCGTTAAAAAGTCATAATAATAATAAGGATAGTGGCCCAACATACCCTGAAACTGAATATGTTGCATGTCCTCATGCAACCCCAAAGCCTCTGTCTTAACCAAGCTATATGAAATAATCACCCCAAGTCATGAAAGTGATGGAACAAATGAGTTCTTCCTCAAATAATGAATATTCAATTTTAGCAATGTTGATGAAGGCATAACAATTTTCACAATGAATTTCAGCCATATCTATATGAAGTTGCAGCAAAATATGACATAAGTAACAATAAAATTCGTTAACCATTTTCTCAAAAACTATAAACTATATTTTGCTAAAATTTTGTAAGCATATTTCTACTATATTGACGCTTATCTAATCCAAAAATCAAATCCTTTTGATGCACATATCATGGGATATAAGCAAAATGGTTGTAGGTGACAGTGCATGATTTTTCAAATTTTACAAACTAATTTAAATTGAAATTTTCTGGGTTTGTGTATTTTAATGATACCTCTGTGCTGTCCAAAAATCACAAGAATTTACTTCATAGTTTTAAAGATATACACAAATCAATTTTTGCACTACATAAAAATGAAATTGTATGCCTTAAATGAGAAAGAAAGTAGAAAACATCCATCATGTGTAGCAATTCCTCCCCCAAATTGGAGAATTAGCATGCCCTCATGCAATACTAGAAAACAAATTGAGGTGGTTGCTACAATTGTGGTTGAAATCTATGCTTGGTATAAAACAACATGGAATAAGAAAGGTTTTGAGAATGAATAAGGAGATCGATGGATGATGGCATGATCATAATAAAGAAATGAATAAAAGTAACACTCCCCAAAACTGAAAGCTTCTATGTCTCTGAAAAAATGGGAAGTGGTAAATATGTGAAATGAATGATGAAAAATAATGCTCAATGGATTTTCATGAAATTCTCCTGAACTTTTAATAAATCAGAAAGTTATGCTAATTTTCCTCAAGTTTTACCTCTGGAAAAATGTGGAATGACATGTATGGATTGGGATTTGTTGAAGCTAATGTTGGCTGAGATCATGTTGAAAGTGATGCAAAAGGTGGAATCCATGCAATCACATCCTGTCTGTGTGTTGCTCGAGCCTCTTCTCTTAGTTGCAATAGTGTGGACTCACTGCGAATAGAGTTGCCCCCCATACTTGTTGTTCTCCTGTAAACAATTCACTACTCTCTATGCAATTTTCTTGAATCCATAGTTTTAGTTTTGAATAGCAATAGATAATCCGCATGCAAAGATTTCAATAAAAAAACATTTGTATAAATGCAATAATAATATTTTATCAAATCAACAAGTTATGGCAGTGTTCAGTAATTATTATGCATGTTATCCCATAATGCATACCTTCCCCCCTCAAATCAGAAAAGGGCGTCGATGACCATAAAGCATAGGAAAAAGGGAAAGGATGTTGAGGATTCATAAATGTAGGCAACCAATCAAATAAAAGCAGCGTAAAATACAACAAAGGCAATCAAAGCATTACACATCAAAATATTAGAAATACCCCAAAAAAAGAATAAAATAGATATTAGATCATTATGTCAATAGATATTTACCTTAGGTAGAAAAGTGACGAATGCATGACTGGCGATAAATGTTAATGACTGGTGGTAGAGTGATTAGACAATAATGATATAATGTGTATAAAGATATAGTTTACCATGCATGTTGGCTAATTGAATTAAAAATGTTGCTCAAATGGTAAATTCTCCTTTAGAAATGAATCCATAGGGGGTAATAGAATAGAGAGTATTTGGCAGTGTAACATAGTACTTCAATACCACAAGCAGAGCCACTGCTTCCAGTAGGCATTCATAGCCTCGATAGGGTTGCTTTTTAACCCTAAAAATGAGCTAGAATCCTCCATTTAGTATTTAGATGGTTTTTTTTTTTATTGCTATAAAGAGACCACTATGCTGACATGGTAACAAGATAATCATAGTGCCAATCACTAGGATATAACAAAGTGATCAGGCTGGCTTGTGATGAGACCCCTTGTCCTTCGGATGGTTTTAACTATCAAGAAGGTCATTACCTTGGTGTGGTGGCCATAATGGAATGCCACCTGTTACACCCTTTTGATCATGCTAGGCTAGCTCGTGATGAGACCCCCTATCCTCCTTAAGACAATTCTTGTTACATTTTCATATTTGTATATTTTAATACTTTTATTGTAAAGAGAGGGCGACTCATTTACTCCTTAATGGTCAGGGATCATGTAAGAAGTAAAAAAATGCCAATGAAATTTATGCCTTTCCCCCCATATCATCATATCAAAGGTATTTATCCTTTTGAAAGTGTCAAAGATAAAATAGCATGGTATTAGAATAATAAATTATTTTATGATGTGTCCAAACAGAAGATATTCAATTAGTTATTATATGGGTGCACCATATTAGCTTCGGAATAAATATGACCATCAAAATGTTTTATAAGTCATAATGATATTAATATTACTGTTTTTCTTTATCTTAGGCACAAATCCAACCAGATGGTTTTTTTTATTCAAAACATAAAAGACAAAGAAAAATGACAAACTAACTAGTGATGAAACAGTAAAGAGAAATTGCAGTTATTCCTACAAAAACTCAAAAAAGTGTTGTTCAATCAATTGAACAACAATCGTTCAATCGTTTGAACAACAAAAATAAAACACGCAAAAGCGATGTTCAATTGATTGAACAACAATCGTTCAATGATTTGAAGAGTAAAAATAAAACACGCAAAAGTGTTGTTCAATTGATTGAACAAAAATCATTCAATCATTTGAACAACAAAAATAAAACACGCAAAAGTGTTGTTCAATTGATTGAACAACAATCATTCAATCGTTTGAACAAAAAAAAAACACACAAAAGTGTTGTTCAATTGATTGAACAACAATCATTCAATCATTTGAAAAACAAAAATAAAACACGCAAAAGTGTTGCTTAATTGATTGAACAGTAATTGTTCAATCATTTGAACAACAAAAATAAAACATTCAAAAGTGTTGTTCAATTGATTGAACAACAATTGCTCAATTATTTGAACAGCAAAAATAAAACATTGAAAACTGTTGTTCAATTGATTGAACAACAATCATTCAATCATTTGAACAACAAAAATAAGACATGAAAAAGTGTTACTCAATTGATTGAACAACAACCATTCAATCTTTTGAACAACAAAAATAAAACACACAAAAGTTCAGTTGATTGAACAACAAAAGTGATATTCAATTGATTGAACAACAATTGTTCAATCATTTGAACAACAAAAATAAAACACTCAAAAAGTGTTGTTCAATTTATTGAACAATAATCATCCAATCATTTTAACAAAAAAAATAAAACACACAAAATTGTTGTTCAATTGATTAAACAACAATTGTTCAATCATTTGAACAACAAAGAGAGTACTAAACCAATGAGAGTGTCCGATGAAAAATGGAAGAAGTTGGATCAGAAGGAAAAGAGCACAATATGATTGTGTGTCTCAGATTTAGTATTGTTGAATGTATCAAGGGAAGCTACGGCTAAGGCTTTGTGGGACAAGTTAATGATTTTTTAACAATCTAACTCTCTGGTGAATAAACTGTTCCTATGGAAAAAGTTATATAACCTGAGGATGAAAGATTGATACTTAGTGACAGAGCATCTAAATGCATTTAATATTGTGGTAAGTTAGTTATTATTTGTTGATATTAAAATTTCAGATGAAGATAAGTGGATCAATTTGTTGTGTTCTCTACCAGTTTCGTGGGATAGACTAGTTATTGCAATAGGTAGCAATGTAACTTCCTTGCAATTTGATGCAATAGTCTCATCCTTGCTGATGGAGGAGATGAGATGGAAAAATATGGAGAGCCAGAATGGTGATGCCTTGTCTTTACGAGAACGGTCCCAAAATAGAAGCAAAAATAAGTCATCAAGTGGGAGATCTAAATCTAGAGAGAGATCTAAATATCCAGGAAAACCTATAAAGTTGGTGTGCTGGAAATGTGGAAAGGAAGGGAACTACAAAATGGGCTATAAATCTAAAGTTCCTGATAAAGGAAATGGATTTGATGATGCTCCTTCTACAGAGACGAAAACCACCTCAGAAGAAAGTGGGGATGTGTACTTGGCTTCTTCAAGTACACATGTGTATCATGAGGCATGGTTGATTCACTCAAGTACATCCTCTCACTTCACTCCCAATAGAAAGCGGTTCTTCGAGTATGAGAAATATGATGGTGGGGATGTCTTCTTTGGGGATGATAGGAAGGCTAGAATCGTTAGTCGTGGAAAAGTGAAGTTAAAGTTGCAAGGTGGAAGGGTTAGAACACTTTCGGGTGTTCTACATATTCCTGCATTGGCCATAAATCTAATTTTCGTAAGCAAGTTGAATGATTCAGGTGTAAAAACAGTGTTCGAGAAGGATATCTGCAAGAAGTTCGGGGAGCACTAGTATTGATGTGGGGAGTTCAGATTGGAACTTTGTACAAGCTGCAAGGTAGCAATGTTGTTGATGGGGATAACAATTTTGTGGTTCCTGAAAGTGGAGCAGAAAATCTAGTGGTCTCTGGAGAGAAGACCATGTTGTGGCATCAAAGGCTTGGGCATATTGGAGAGAAGGGCCTTTGAATACTTCATGGTAAAGGTATGGTAGAAGGTATGAGTAATAGCTCTCTGGATTTTGATTTCTGTGAAAATTGTATATATGGGAAGCAGAATAGGGTGAGTTTTCCCTCTAGTGGTAAGAGGGCGAAACAAATATTAGAACTTGTGCACAGTGATGTATTTGGACCTATGAAGGTTCCATCACTAGGTAAATCTGTGTACTATGTATCATTTATAAATGACTTTTTAAGGAATACATGGATATATTTCCTTAAGAAGAAATATGAAGATAGGTTTAAAGAATTTAAGGTTCTAGTGGAAAATGAGACAGATAAGAAGATAAATGTGTTGAGGATAGATAACAGTGGAGAGTTTTGTAGTAAGGAATTTGAAGAATTCTGTAAGAAGTGTGGTATGGCATGGGAGAATACTACTCCATATAAACCTGAGCAAAATGGAGTTGCAGAAAGAATGAACAAGACATTGATGGAAAGGGAAAGAAGCATGCTTAGTGGTGTTGGGTTAGGACAAGAATTATGGGCAGAGGCAGTGGAGACAACATGTTACTTGGTTAATAGATCACCTTCATCAGAATTGGAGGATAAGACTCCAAAAGTGATATGGACTGGTAAGAAACCCTCTCTTTCACATCTGAGGGTATTTGGATGTGATGCATATGTACATGTTCCAAAGGAGAAAAGAACCAAGTTGGATAGTAAATCTAAAAAGTGCATCTTTATTTGGTATAAGGATGGTTTAAAGGGTTATAAGCTTTGGAACCCAATAACAAAGAAGGTTGTGTACAACTAAAATGTGGTGTTCAAAGAGGAGAAAGATGTTATTAAACATGAAGTCCAACAAAAGGAACCTGAGAAAATAGAGTTTGAGATTAAGGAGGAAGAATCAGACTCTACAACAGAGGAGGAATCAGAAGATGAAGAGCCACAAACTCTAGGTGTGAGAAGATCAGTTTGAGAAAGAAGACAACCAGAAAGGTATAGCCCATCTACTTTTTGTTCAAATTTTTCTTTATCTATTACTGATGAGGATTCCAAAACTGTGAAGGAAGCAGTAGATTCAGAGGATGGAAAACTCTGGAAAGAGACCATGGTTTATGAAATGGCATATTTGCACAAAAATGAGGCATGGGATCTGGTGGAGTTGTCGGCTGGAAGAAAACCCATTAGAAGCAAATGGGTGTTTAAGAAGAAGACAAATGTAGAAGGAAAGGTGGAGAAATACAAATCTTGGTTGGTAGCAAAAGGTTATTCCTAGGTGTCGGGAATTGATTTTGGTGATATTTTTTCTCCTGTTTCCAAGAGAGCTTCTATTATATTACTTTTATCTATTGCTTCTGCTTTTGATTTTGAGGTAGAACAGATGGATGTGAAGACAACATTTCTTCACAGGGATCTGGAATAGGAGATCTACATGAAGCAACCTTAAGGCTTTGCAGTGAAGGGTAAGAAAGAACTGGTATGCAAGTTAAAGAAGTCTATGTATGGGTTAAAATAGTCACCAAGGATGTGATATCAGAAATTTGATACATTTATACGAGGATTTGGCTTCACCAAAAGCAAAGAAGATGACTGTGTGTATTTTAAATTAATTGGTCACTGTGTTGTTTATCTGGTCTTGTATGTGGATGATATGTTGTTTGTTGGAAATGACAAAGAAATTATCCAGGATTCGAAGACCCAATTGTCCTACAAATTTGACATGAAATATCTTGGTGCTACAAACTATATTTTGAGCATAGAAATTAGAAGAGATCAGGCAAAGAGGAAGCTATGGTTAAACTAGAGTAAGTATGTTGAGACAATATTGCAGAGGTTTAATATGCAGGATAGTAAACCGGTGAAGGTTCCTATTCCTGTAGGTGTAAAGTTATCTGCTGAACAGTGTCCCAAGACACAATAACAGGAAGATGACATGTCGGGTGTTCCATATGCAAGTGTGGTCGGTAGCCTGATGTATACGATGGTCTGTACTAGACCAGGCATTACACATGCAGTGGGAGTATTGAGCAGGTTTATGTCAAAACCAAGGAAAGAGCATTGGACAACAGTGAAGAGGGTTTTCAGGTATTTGCATGGCACTAGTGATTATGCTTTGTTCTACCAAGGAAGACCAGAATTGGATACAGTGTTGTATATTCATGGCTTTGTTGATGCAGACTAGGCTAGAGATCTGGATCAAAGAAGATCTACAAGTGGGTATGAGTTTAACCTATTTGGACATGCAGTTAATTGGATGAGTAAGAAACAATTTGTACTGGCACTATCAACTATAGAGGTAGAATACATGGCATCCACTGATGCAAGCAAGGAAGTAGTTTGGTTGCAGAGAGTGTGTTCAAGTATGGGGTTAGTGCATGGAGCTATAAGGATAGAGTGTGACATCCAAAGTGCAATTTTCTTGGCAAAGAACTCTGCTTACCATTCAAAGACAAAGCACATTGATGTTCAGCATCACTTTGTGAGGGATATGATGGAAGACAAAAAGGTGTTGCTAGTAAAGGTGGACACTTTGAAGAATACTGCAGATGCATTGAAAAAATCTGTGAGCTCTGAGAAGTTCTCATGGTGTAGAGAAATGATGGGCGTTTTAGGGCTAGATAAATGAGTAAGCTCTCCTACGGCCCCCCGTGGAAAGAAAACAACAAGTGAGAGAATGTTGGGTTGTGTTATATTCTTTCCACGACTAGCCTATATTTGGTTAGGCAGACCTTCCTATGGTTTCGTTCATGGTTTTCGCACATTGTTTTGGATGCGATGGTTTTCGATCCATGGTTTTGGACGCGATGGTTTTCGGTCCATGGTATTGGATGCTTCGGCATGTATAAATATATATTGTAACATTGAAAGGAAAATAATGAAAAATCAATTTGGTAGTCCCGGTTTTAGGATCCAAGGGAAAATCTCTGTGTATATGTGTTTTATGTGTTATTCTCTCACATTGTTTATTTTCTGTGTTTTAGAATTCATATGCAGGTAATTTCTATACGGGGTTAAAACCTACAGATTCCTTGTAAACCTACCTGAGCTTGAAAATCCCAAGAAAGGTACTCCTAGAGCAAGGGGTAGACATAATCATGTGTCTGGATGAAAAAATGTTCACTTGGCCGCACCATAGTCATTCCTTTCATCACCATGTCACCCTTGCATCTAGCAAATAAATCCATTGAAAAAAATACAGATTACAAAAAGAAAAAAAATAGAAAACAAATAGAAGAGAGAGAGAAGAGGGAAAGAGGAACAATACCCAGAGACAACATCCCTCACCCACCATTCCCTATCACCCTTCTCCACTCATTTAAACCTCCCTTATGCTTCACAGTTGAGAAAAAGTATGAAATTTTAGGGGAGAGGCAGCTATAGGACATCCTGTAGGTATATTGTACGAAATCTTGTAGCAGCCTATCCCATAAAGGAAACCACACAGCTTGCATCCATATTCAGAACAAGGACTCCAAGGATGAAGAAACTCCTCCAAAGCTCAGCACCAACAGAGGAAGCCATCACTTGCACATCAACAAGAAGACAACCCATAAGCAAAATAAGATCAACAAAAAAGAAAAATGAAGTCAAGAATATTTACGTGAGTCATGAGAAGCATAACAACATCAACTCAGCAGTAGCATGCATGTCTCTCTTACAACCATCAAGTAGGTACAGGTATGAAATATTCTTGACCTCTTCTCTTGAGCATATTATAGTTAGAAATTTTTTGTCAATGCATGAAAGATGAGGTTTTATAAGCTAAGGATGGGTTAAAAATCTCAACTACCTTCAACTAGTTAATTGCAGCTCACTCCTTTACTCATGCAATGTTGAAAAGTCAAATTATGAAGGGTGATGATTTCAAGGAATGAGGACAATAGTTAAAAGAAGAAATCTTTGCAGAGGCCAAGTCACCATAACACTCCAAGCACTCCATCCACTTCATATTCACTATCTATCCGTCATTCATCCATCCCATTTCATAATTTCAAGAAAAAACCCTATCTCACCCAGAAAATTTCTTGAAAACGAAAATAGAGCATCCTATCCATTTTCACAAACGTACATCATTTCTCATCACTCCCATATAGTTAGAAGACTTTGAAGGAAGAAGGAATGACTACTACAGAAAGGCAAATTACTACTACAAGAAGGAAGAAAGAAAAATTTGTGCTAAAACCCAAGATGACAGTGCCTAAGAGAGACCTAATCAAAACAAAGAACTCCAAGGCCATTAACCAACCATCTAGGCCATAAGAGAGAAGAAGAAGGCAATAAAAGGAAATGAGGCATCCACCATCAAAACAAAACTCAAACTGCAGTGATGAAAAGAGATTTTCCAAGAGGTCTCTAATCTCTTTCTAGCTTTTGTCCAAGGCCTAAAGGATGTTATAGAAATGAGAGAAAGGCATCGGAGTCAAGTTGAGGGTTTTCCCTAGGCTCAGACTATCATTTATGCTCAAAATGAGTTTCCTGTAGTTTTAACAGGGTTTCCTGTAGGTTTGACAAGAATTACTACAGGATGTCCTAGTTCTCATCTAAAGTCGTTTTCAAGTTTTCAAAGGTGTCCAAATGGTGGAACAAGGTAGCAGAAGGTTGATAAGGATGTGGAAGACTGTTATGAAACCAGGTCAAGAAAATATAGAAAAGATAGATCAACGCCTTAGAATTCAGCCTCTTCGAGGGGGCAACCTCTTTTACATTACATAAATGAACAATTCTTGGATGATTGAAATGATAAAACCTCCTTTCTATAGATAGGAGTCTAAGGAGTCACAATATAAACCAGCCGACCTAACAACAATAATATAAAGCCACAAAAATAACAATAGAGGGATTCTATGGGGCACAGTAATAACAATATGGGGGCAATAGGGGCACAACATTATTAATAAGGGTATAACTACAATAGTAATGGGGTAATCACTAGTATTATAGGGACCCAACATGCCCCTCTCCTTCAAAAAAGTGTTGTCCTCAACGCTTGAGTAGTTCTGGATA
>APFE031457824.1:43439-64791 GCA_000404065.3 Pinus taeda | reverse complement strand
CAAGACAAGAAAATAATTCTGTCCAAAAATTTCCAGTGAAAATGGGATCTCTGTCACTTACAATAATCTTTGGGTTTCCATGTATCTTTTCAATTGTTTCCATAAATGCACTAGAAATTGTACTGGCTTTAATTGGATGTGATAATGCACAAAAGTGTGCATACTTGGTAACTCTATCAACTACCACCATGATTACACTTCTTTCCCTCAGACTTGGGTAAACTTGTGATAAAATCCATTGAAACCACCTCCCAACGTTGGCTTGGAATGGATAAAGGTTGTAATAAACCTGGTGTCTTAATTGTTTCAACTTTATTTTGTTGGCAAACCAAACATTCTGCCACAAACTTTTGAATATCTGATTTAAGGCCATCCCAAAAAATTATTTCTTAACCCTGTGGTAAGTTTTTAAAAATCCTGAGTGCCCTCCTAAGGGAGAAGTGTGCAATTCCATAAGAATCTTTTGTTTTAGCTGGGAATTCTTACAGAGGTATAAGCGATCTTTGTACCATAACGAATCATTTTTCCAGCTAAATGTATCATACGTACTGGAATCTTGTTGTAATTTTCGAATAAGTGCCCACACTTCTTCATCATTCTTCCATTCCTCCCTTGCTTCATTATCCAATCTGGTTGGATAATAGAAATGGCGCACAACAATGCTTCCACATCCTCATCCTTTCTTGACAGTGCATCTGCCACCACATTTTGCTTCCCTTTTTTGTACATGATTTCAAAGTCATAACCCAACACCTTTGTGACCCACTTTCGTTGCTCTTCAGAGGATAATCTTTGTTCTAAAAAGTATTTAAGGCTATCATGATCCGTTTTTACCTTGAAGTGTCTTCCCATTAGGGAGGGTCGCCATTTCTTAAGTGCATGTAGTATTGCCAACATTCCTTCTCATAAATAGCTTTGTGTAAAAACTTTCCCTTGATTGGACGACTTTCAAAAGCAATGGGTCTTTCATCTTGCATTAAAACAACACCAATTCCATTCCTGAAGCATCACATTCCACAATAAAGGTTTTTGTGAAGGTCTCGGTGTAGCTAAGACCAGTGCTTCGCACATTGCCTCTTTAAGATGTTCAAAGACCTTTGTTGCTTCTGGAGTCCATGAAAATGCATATTTCTTCAATAATGTTGTTAGAGGTGCTACTATTCTCCCAAAATTCTTAACAAACTTGCGATAATACCCTGTCAACTCGAGAAATCCCCGCAGATGCTTTATGGATGTGGGGATTTTCCATTCCTTAATGGCTTTAATTTTGCTAGGGTCTACCTTAACTCCTTCATGAGATACAATATGACCCAGATATTCCACCTCTTGTACTCCAAAGAAACATTTGGATCTTTTTGCATATAATTGTTTCTCCTCCAATAGTTGTAGACCCTGTCAACATGTTCAACATGATCCTTCCAAGACTTGTTGTAGATTAGTATATCATCAAAAAATACTAACACAAATTTTCTAAGGAATGGTTTGAAAATTGAATTCATCAAACCTTGAAATGTTGAAGATGCATTGGTAAGGCCAAAAGGCATGACCAAAAATTCATAATGACCCTCATGAGTTCTAAATGTTGTTTTCAGAATGTCTTCAGTCTTCATTCTGATTTGATGATATCCTGAATGAAGATCCAACTTTGTGAAGTAAATTGATCCATGCAATTCATCCAGTAATTCATCAATGACAGGAATGGGAAACTTATCTTTAATAGTGAGCTTGTTGAGCTCCCTATAATCCGGACACATGCACCATGATCCATCCTTCTTGTGCACCAATACTACTGGAGTAGAGAAAGAACTTTGACTCGGTTGAATTATACCAGCCTCTAGCATTTCTGCAACCATACGTTCAATTTCACTCTTTTGGGCATAGGGATATCTGTACGGCCTGATGTTTAGAGGAACACTTCCTGGAATCAGATGAATAGTATGATCATGATCACGCATAGGTCGGAGACCTTTGGGAGTCTCAAATACCTTGGAATGATTGTCCAAGACTTTTTGGAGATCTGGATAAATAGATGATTCTGATGTGGAAACATCTAGCGAACATAATTATGCAATTACACCTCTTTTCTCATTTTTTAGAAGCTTTGTCATACCATTAGAGCTGATTATCTTTCCTGGTCTCCCTGCAATACCCCTTAATTCAACTTCCTTTCCTTCCGTAGAAAATTTGATGAAAAGTTCTTGAAAATTAAAAGCTATTGTACCCAAGGATTGTAGCCATTGGACTCCTAGTGCAACATCAGCACCTCCCATTGGAATGGATAGCATTGGGCTAGTCAATACATATTCTCCCATGGATAGCTTGACATTATGGCATTTTCCAAAGCAATTTATTATTCCTCCATTTGCAATCATCACTTAACACTCTGGTGCTGGATATAGGAAGCAATTCAATTCTTTTTCTACCTTACAATCAATAAAATTGTGGGTACTTCCTGAATCAATCAACACTATTACCTTTTTCTTCTTGATTTGTCCTTCTATCTTGATGGTTTGAGGAGTGGTAATTCTACCAATGCATTACAAGATATGGTCAGATTCATTTATTCTTCATATAGGCTTTGTTCCTGGAGTATATCCTCTTCTTTTGACCTTTCTTGCTCGTTTTCTTCTTCCTCTTCACAATCTATGTAGAATAGTTTCTTCTTAGCACACTTATGACCTTTAGTGCATTTTCTATCACAACTATAACAAAGCCCTTTTGCTCTTTTTTCTTCCAATTGTTGTGGTGTCAACCTTATAGGTTGTGGAAGACTAGGGGCAACAACACTTCCATCTTTATAGTTGTGAGTGGTATACTTCCTGGTTGCCATAATTTTGCTTTCCATTTTTCTTGCTAACCTGAATGCCTTCTCTAATGAATCAGGTTCCCAAAGGCGAACATCATGTTGGATATTATCCTTTAAAGACCCTATGAACACATCAATCCTATGCTCCTCTGGAATATCTTTTACCCTTATGTTCAATTTTTGGAACTCTCAATGTGCTCCATTATTGAACCCTTTTGTTTGAGACATATCAATTGGCTAAAAAAAGTGTTGCTTTTTGTATCCTCATAATGTGCCATCAATTCTTCTATAAAAATTACCCAAGTGATAAATTTTTTACAAGAGCAAAGCCATTGATACCATACAAACTGATTTGGTTCCAAATATAAAGTTGCCATACGTACCTTTTGTGTGTTTTTCACATTATTGAGATCGAAAAATGGCTCCATCTGTAATATCCATGTTGCGGGATCCTTGCCATCAAACTTCCTCATATCGATTTTTGGAATATGGTGGGTCTTCGATCCAACATTAGAGTCTATGGAATCATGATTAACATTTCTTTTGTTCTCATCATGAGTTTCCTTTAGTACCCTTTCACCCTTATTGACCATTTCTTGTAGCAACTTATTCATATTTATCTTCAATTCTTCCATCTTATCATCCATGCCATCAATTTTGCTTCTACGCCTTTCTTTAAACCATCCATCTTAGATTCTACATCTTTCCTTAAACTATCCATCTTAGATTCTGTTGCTTTTTGTGCAAGTGACACTTGTTGCACTTGTTCTTGTAATTTTGATATATCATATAGCATTTCTTCTTATTCTTCATGAGTCATGCTAGAGCTTCCAGGCTCCTTACTAGGCGTTTGCATTTTCTTTCCTTGGGGCATCAGTTACCAATAATAATGCTCTATTATGCCCTTTGAATTCCTTCAAAATAAATTTTCAAACCAAGCTTAAGCAAAAATTTAAGAAAATCTACATACCTTTTTTCACTTTGTAGGAGCTTGATATTGCCTCTGATGTATCTCTATACTTTCCAATCATATAGTTCTAAATTTGTGATTTGTAGTAGCCCTTTATGTCCTCTTTCCAATGCCACAAGTCTGACCCAAATTTGTTTCTCCAAGGAAGAGTTATGTGAAATCTCCTACAGTGACTTGATTATAGACTAGTTCAGTAGAGTGAACTTGTACGACATGCCATGAGTCACTGTTTCGACCTTTGGATCTAAACAATACCTAAAAGAAAGTACAGTCCATCCTCTTTCTTCACCTTCTTATGAAATTTCAATTCGATCCCCAGAGAGAAAGTTATGATGATTTTCCCTAGGTCACCTATTTGGAATGTAATTCAGGAATCTGCAAAAAGACCAACTTCCTCAGATCATATCTCCGCAAATATAGTGTGAAAATCTCTGAAATTCGAACCCAAAGTTCAACGCAGTTTCTTCTCAAATGGGTTTTTTTCGACTTCTGAAACATCACAGAAAAAAATTATAGTGAAAATGCCACGATGACCTGTTTGGAGCAACAAAACCCTAGAATCCAAAGTTCTGATACCAAATGTTATGAAACCAGCTCAAGAAAAGATAGAAAAGATAGATCAACACCTTAGAATTCAGCCTCTTCGAGGGGGCAACCTCCTTTACATTATATAAATGAACAATTCTTAGATGATTCAAATGACAAAACCCACTTTCTATATATAGGAGTCTAAGGAGTCATAATATAAACCAGCCGACCTAACAATAATAATATAAAGCCACAAAAATAACAATAGAGGGATTCTATGGGGCACAGTAATAACAATATGGGGGCAATAGGGGCACAACAATATTAATAAGGGGTATAACTACAATAGTAATGGGGTAATCACTAATATTATAGGGACCCAACAAAGACCTTGCTAAACTGAAAAATATTCAAGAACACATCTTGAATAAGGGGAAGAAGGCAAGCTAATGGTCTCAAGAAACAATGATTTTTCATTGCACCAATATATTTTTGGATGTATCCTTGCAAAACTTATGACCAAGATTCTTAATGTGCAAGAGAGAGGCCACTAGGGCCATGAATGAGGTACAATGAGGTCACTAAGTTGCTCAAAGGATGAGCAACACTTTCAGTAGGGGGGTATGATGGGCCTCTAAATTAGACATAAATTAAGGCCCATGCCTCTAAATTAAACATAAATTAAGGCCTATGCCCATCCTTTAGCACATTAAACCTCTCCTTTTGCATTAGATAATGTACTTTTAACTTTAATATATTCATTAGGAAGGTTTATGAATAATTGCATATTTTTGTCTAATATTATTTATTTTTGTGGAATATTATGAGAATATTTGGCAGATTATGACGATTTGGAGGAGATAATTTAAGGAATTATTCCCTAATATAGGAGGATCACTATTAAATAATAAATCAACAAGATATGATGGAATTATGGCATAGATTGTGGAACTCCAATGATTGAGAAAATCTAGAAAGGTGTTCCCTTCCATTTAATGTAGATTCCTAGTATTGGGAACCAAATCTACTAATCAAAGGATTTTTATAGGGAAAGCTTCCTCCATTCATGGGGAATGATTTGTAATCATTTTGTATAAGTACCAAGTCTAATTTTCCTCTACGGATATATTTTCATTAGCCTTCTTG
This sequence comes from Pinus taeda, assembly GCA_000404065.3. Lineage (NCBI taxonomy): Eukaryota > Viridiplantae > Streptophyta > Pinopsida > Pinales > Pinaceae > Pinus > Pinus taeda. The sequence goes on along the minus strand of APFE031457824.1, from coordinate 59,341 downwards.
TGGAGAGAACTTGTATTTTTGCAGCTCCATTGTAATTTCTTGTAGGGATGTAATTGTATTGATGGAAATAATGAATATTGGTGACATGTTTAGCTTCTAGATCTTAGTATCCTTCATAGGAATATTATTTTCCTTGGGCTTTGCCATCCCAGGAGCCTCAGAGCCCTTTTGTATAATTTTCTTTTCTTCTTTTTACTTCTTATTCACATGCATCTCTTATTCTTGTTTCTTTCTATTTCTGCATTTAGTATTAATGATTTCTTGTTGTAGGATTGGGTTAAATGGTTGATGTAAGTTACTTTGTAGGATCACAAGAATAATTTAATACTTGGAAAATATTTGGAAGGTCATAGTAATCATTAATCTACTTGGATTAGTTTTCTTGTTCCCAAATCTAGATTTATGGAACTCGTTTGTAACGAAGAACAATAAATTTATGTTATTTTTTAGAGCATGCTAATGAGCTTCAATAGAGTTGGTTCCAATTGCATTAGATAAAAAAAACACTAGTTAATATAAAAAATTACCCCATTGTATTTGAACTTGATTAGGTTAGGAATTTGATATATTTACTAGTCCACTAGTTCTCAAATTTCTAGATTTTAGACTAGTAATTTTTTGTTATTTTTTAGCATCAATTAATAGAGATATTTTTGAGTGATTCCACTTGGAATGGATACCTAAGACATCCTAGTAAATAAAAAAAATTGTTCCATCCAATTTGGATTTGATTTTCTTGTTCATTCAATGAATTATAATTTTATATAGTAAATCTATAACACCCTGTAGTAAAATAGATAATCTTGTAAGAGAACTAGTACATTCTGTAGGAAATCTTGTAGCGGCCTGTTTTAAGCCCAAATTGAGAAAAATCGTCATTGAAGATAGGATTAGGCCTCTACTTGAACTCCATGCCATCAAGACTATTTTAACCCTCTTCCTCCATACCTTTCTCCCATGCCAAAGAACAAATGAGGATTAACATTTTCATTTATAATGCAAAAAGGTTTAAAAAACGAGTTCTTTTATATTTACACATGCACACAACGGTTGGTACTCTCTAGATCATATTTCATGCTTAGATTAGTTAAAACATCAGATGCGATAAATATGGTTAAAATAGTGTTCTTTTGCAAGCAAAGTGTGTTAATAAGTAGATAGAGGATTTCATGTTACTTTACAAGAATTTTTAAATTCAATCTTTCATTCCTGCAAATAGGCAACATTTCTTTTCTCACATGACAATAAAGGAAGGACATATTACATGTTGCACATATAGTGCTGATACCTCTTAAGTTTGTACGAACCTCGGGTTGATAATTAAAGTTGGTAGACTTAGTATTTGTAGCATTACTGTTTCAATACTTAGGCTTATCAAACAACTCGGAAACCTCCACTTGATGCTTCTCGATCACATAGTGATGCCAAGCTTGGTATTGTGTGATGATGTTTCCAAACTGCTTGATGGTTTCTTTGTGATAGTGGACTCTTGCCTCCATAGCTTCTGGGTATATGGTCTTGGAACCTTTTTCCAACTCATCTTGAGGCATGTCCAACATGTTGTAGGCTATGACAAGACCACCAATTTACTTCTGCATCTTCTGTGTGCGCAAATCCAACTTCTCCCTAGTGGCCTCTCACCTTATCTGCTCCATGTGCCTTTTGATCTCTAGACGAACTTGGTTCTTGTGCTTAGCTTCGGTGAGGGAAGCAATTGAAGGGATCATGTGTGTTCTTACCATGACATCTAAACTCTTATAAAATTGTGCATATGAATCTTGTATGTTGCTAACAATCAGGGCGAGCTGCTCATAGTTCTGTATCAACATCTAAACCTTTCCTTTGTCTAGATATGCATGTGGCTTCATCATATTTTACAAGTAAAGTAGGGCCCCTTTGTACCACATTTTCCACTCTTGCAAATGGGAGATGGTGACATGTATGTCCTTGACATTTTGAACTAACGTTTTGCTTCACTGTTGTAAGTCATGCATATGGACAATTATTTTACGCATGGTGATGGATCCGTCATAGAGCTTCCACGTGCATTAGAGGAATTTTGAGGTCAAAAATGGGCCTCGTAAGGAAAATTTACAATCAAAATTCACTTTATGAGAACTAATCACATTTTAGGAGATGACATTATCCCCCGTGTTTGAGGTGGCTCTGCTTGACTTAAAGGCACACACTTGTCACATTCTCAATGGTGGATAAAAACTCATGGTTAACCATAGTAGTGCTCTAAGTACATTTACAGTCATAAAGTAAAGTACTGATAATAAAAGTCATTTCACATTTTTTTGAATAAAATAGTGTTATTGTCATTCCATATTTTTTGAAAGAAACAATGCATATCCCTATACCATCTTCATGCCATTACACACTTTTCAAGAAATATTATATTTGTATATTTTCATATATTTATTTTTAAATTGTATATTCATTTCATTTTATTAATATTGCAATTTCAAAATAAATTATAACTTAATATCTATATAACCTATAGATAAATTACTAACTCATAAATTATAAATTAAATTTATTTCTATACATTTTCTTTTAAATTTTAAATACAACTCAATTTCACTTCATTATGATTATATTAATATTATATATTATTATATATAATATTATGAAAAATAATATAAATGTAATGGAATATTGTATTATATTCCTTTTTATATATAATATTATTTCTTCTTAATGTTATAAATCAAATCCAATTCAATATCTAATATAAAATTAATATATAACATTTATTATATTATATTATTTGATTTTTATATAGTATCTTAATTACATGTTATTATATAATTTTATTTTATAATTTAAATAATGAAATTTTAATTAATAATATATTATACACTTAAGAATTTATGAATTTATATTTATAATTTATTTTAAGTTATTTAAGTATAAGGGACAAATGTATTAGTTGTTCAATGATAATGACCTTTTCTTGGAAAGCTCATTTTTTATTTATAGTCACATCAATATAATTTTTTTATTAATTTTATTTCGATACAACTTTTCAATTGAATTTAGCCATGGTTACATGGATTGTAGTGCAAAAGGTGAATTGCAAATTTATAAATATTATTTTATCAGCTTAGCTATTATTTTATTATTTCCTTAGGAGGTCCATTTTAGACCTCAAAATTCCCCTAATGGTAATCTCTGCCATTGCTGGAACTACTCTCTATTCTCTAGAATGTTCTACATCTTTCCTAGTTGCCTACAAGTTATTTGCCATTTTTCATTCTCAACGAACAAAAACTTGACATTTGATCTCGTGGCTCCTGCATATGCCAAGGTGGCATCAAAAATGGAAACTAGATGCTTTATGACATCTAGCACTATCACCCTTTCCTTCATGAATGTAGGTGACATGTGATCATCTAAAAAATGCTTTCTTCATGCCTGTACAATTTTCTTTTGCAACTTGTTAAATGATAGATTGTACACATCAATCACCCGATCATCATTAAGGAGAAAAACCTCTCATTCCTCGCTCTGGACTAGTTCTAACATTAGAGGTGGTGGATACTGAGAGGTGACCTCAGGTGCTCTCGACATGACGTCACTTTCTTGATCCTATGGCTCCTGCCCCAACTCCATGTTTGTCACTTCAATCAGTTTCTCAATCTATTGAGCAAGATCCCAATCCTAAATCTGATCACCCTCTTCTTTAGCTATCAGTTGTTCTGACTCCTCAACTTGTATGGCTATTGTTTTCTCTATCATCATGCCTTTCCTTTCTTCTTCCTCCTCTTTTTTCTTCTCTTCCCTCTCTCTCCTTCTCGGCTTCTACTCTTCCTTCAACTTCTTCTCTATTTCTTGCAACTTTCGTTTTGATTCCTCCAACCTTTTATTTTCTTTCTTCCTTTTCCATACTCTCTTTATTCGTTCCTCCCTCTTTGCCTCTACTAAAAAAGCCACTTGCTCCAAGATAGGTTCTGCTCTCATCTTGTAGCATTTTCCTACCTCTAGGTTCTTGACAATCTTCCTGTTAAACTTGTCCTGCGTTGGCTTGTTGCTTTTGTTGTTGTTTTTGTTGCTTCCTGCATTGTTGCTGCCTATAGAGAAACTTTCACTCCTTAGTAACTATAGTTAGAAAGAAACTTGCAATAAATTTTGATGACAATATGTTTCAATGTCCATGGACATCTCATGCTAGAAAATTGATGTTGGGCACAGATTGCATCAAGTAAATACACGGATATGTAGAATCTCACTTGCTCATCCTTGGGAGGATTCCAGGCATTAGTCATATGGAATTTCAACTAAAGAGCCAATAGATTTGACTAGTTGAATGGCCTTCCATCATTCACCAACTGGTCCAACACAACTACCCAAACTTTAGGAAAGGTCTTTGTTCTCTCTTGACCTTATAATTGGCATGAAAAGATGATCAAGAACTGGTAGGCCTTCCTAAGAGACTTCATCTTGTAAACATGATTGGGTGTTGCACTTTTACGACTCTTTCACCCAGTGCTTGATAATATCTCTGGTGTTCACAAAGTTATGGGTCGAATAGAAAAGTATGTCCATGCCATTCACCAGTTGAGGTAAGTGATACATCTGTTGATAGTTTTACGCCCTAAAGGTGGCAAGCTCTACCCCGCTAGCACTGCTCAATGTCATAGTCTTTTGATCTTTGTGTGAAACAATCCAATGGATGATGTCCGAACATTGGATGGCAGGGTACCTGCATATAACCTTGTATAAGCCTAACTATTGGATATTGATATAAACTCATCCATCCTCTAATTATTCCTTGAACTCCTCTACAAAAGTATCCTTGATTTGTTTCCATGTCAACTTCATGCCCTTATCGATGAACAAATGAGTGTCGGCATAAACTGGAAAATTCACTAATACCTACTCAACTGATTCCCCAATACTACTCTCGATAGCATCCTTTGATGAAACTCTCTTGGAGGCCATGTTAACTATAATTGCTAGAGAGTTTCTCAACAACTAGTGTAGCTAGAGATAGAGAGGACACTCATGGCATGCAAATGTTAGCTTGAAATGAAAAGAAACTTCAAGAAAAGAACAAGAAACAAACTGGGCTAATGCTGGGAGGGATTGTGCAATTCTGGTTCATAGAGGTGATTGGATGCCTATTGGAAATCTATATTGCGTAGTCCCAATAGTTAGTGGGAGGTCTTGCTGGCTAGAACTGTATAATGTGCAGTTCAGTTTGGGCACATGCCAAGAGAGACTACGCATTGCATAGTGTCAATGGCCAAGGCTTGGGGCTAGATCCTTGAACTGCGCACTGTGTAGTTGGATCCAGGCCTAGGCATCCTCTACGCAATTCCAAAAACCAAGGTGGAGGCCTTGAGCTCCAAAAATGCACAATACGTGTTGGGAAAATGAGATCTAGGCCAACAAAGTCTTGATCTACCCAACGGGAGTATGAAATCAAATGGATCTAAAGGATAGTGTGATGTTGAGTGCAGATCCATGTGAATGATGATGCATGCAAGTGAAAATGGTGTATGAATCAATCAAACTAAAGGAAAACAAAGCATGTGGAGAGAGTCGCCGCAATGGTGACCAATAGTGCAAAAATTGGATAATGCATGCGAAACTCGGGAAAGGAAATGAAAAACTTAAAAAAAAAAACTTCTACAAGATAAAACAAGTATAAACACTAGTGGGCATTAAAAAAAATGAGTGAAACAACACTCTCACAATCTAAACAAACAAAAGCAACAGAAAAAGCAACAAAAGACAAGAAAAGCAAGACTTACCTGGAAGAGCAACAATGATCACACCGAAGCTTCCTTGATCTCCTCGGGAGTGCTAGATCTCTAAGATTGAATGTGAAAATGAGATATGACAACATCAATTAAATAGATTTAGTCAATTTAGGGTTCATGACGCAAAGGCCAAAAACCAAGGAAAAAGCGACACTTTGCGACAGTTTCCAAAATAACTCAAGTGCCTCCTTCAGACTACTAAAAGTAGATCCCTATTTTGTAGGGATGCTTTTTCATTTTTTTACTTTTCCATTTTTTGAGAAAAATTTTCCATGCATTTCCCAGAGAGGTTGCGTAGTTTTAGGAAGGACTTGTCGAATTACTAGCTCATGCATTGAGAAAATTCTGAGGAAGAAGCTTCCATGCAATTTCTCGGCTCAATGGCTCTGGGCTGCCTCTCATGCTCTACATAATTTTCCAAATGAAGGTTGGGTGTCAACTGGCTCTGCGCAATTTTGGAGCTGAAGGCTCACTGTCAGCTTGGACTACACAGTTCCCAAGAGCAAGGATGGTCACCCTAAAGGATTACGTAGTTCACTAAGGCAAGCCTAGAACTGGGTGAAGACCATTGAAGAGATCGAATTATGGGTTAGACAGTAAACCAACTAACAAAAAACAAGCCATAACGCAAATGATGAAGCTCAATCAAAGCACAAGTACCTGGGTCAATGTGAGATGAGATGTTGTGATTTAGGAGGGAGGCCCCCAAACAAAGCATAGGAAAAATTTTGGAGAGTGGTTGTAGCTACTACAACAAGGTGTCATAGAAAATCAAGGGTGGTGTTTCCCAAAGGGGGAGGGGTTCATAACAACCCCAAGTTAAAATTTCATGTAATAAAGTTTGTAAAGGAAAAATAAGACCAAGGTCATGGGACAAGTATTCCAAGTTGAATGTTGGGAAAAACATCATAGTGGGCATAACTTATTGTTTATTATGGCTAAGGAATTTGGAAAAGGCATTGGAAAAGGATTTGAAAAGGAAAAATGACATTATTGGCATTTATTCTATGAAAATAAAATAAAATAGGAGAAAAAGGAGATGAAAGGCCGCAAGTTGCATGTGAGGAGGAAATTGAAGGAAAATAGAGGAAAAATGAAAAAATTAGAGGCATCAGATCATTAGTTTGCATAATTTTTTCAGTTGAGTTTAGTTTTGGAATTGGTTTCAGCGAGTAGAAGAGCACGAAGAGGAGAAAGAAAGCAAAGAAAGGACAAGAAATCAAAGGAAAGTAAGGATCAAGCAAGGAAGAGTTGGATAAAGTGGATACAAGAGATTACTTTGCAGGTATCAAGTTGCATGTATGATTTTATTTCTATTTTTGGCATTCATGGTACATGCATGTGTGTATTTGGCTCTATTGTTGTGATTGGCATGGGTTTTTCCTAATTTTCTAGCGGTTTTCACCAATCCTTGCCATTTCTGGATAGTCATGGTGTGATGGAATTCATTATTGGTTGAGCTTTGGATTGCCGAAAGGTTTTGGATCCAGGTGAGGTGGTCTTAGGAAAATCCCAAGGGTTGGGGGTGGAGATGGTTTTCTCCAGGAGACCCTGAATAGGTGGGTGGAGATAGGAAAATTGCTCAAAGGATGGTGAAGGAATTCTTAGGCATGTAAGCTCGGTGTGGTTTTGTGATCTCAGGACCAATTTAGGTAGATCACTCTAGTGTGAGGGTGGAGGTGGGTTAACTTTTGGATTCCTTTGGTTGTTTATGTATTGGTTTATCCCATGATGTCCCATATTCATGCTTGGAATATTTCACAGGGATGATTGGTTGAAAGAGAGATTTGGTTCAGTCCAATCTATGGTCAGTTGGTATGTGGAAGTCCCTCACTTGGTTGGCTTTTGCATATGTTAATAAGAGATAACGTCCTCTTATATTTTAAGATTGAATGTACTTTTTATGATGTGGCTTTGATGGTTGTTCTACCATTGTTATTATCCTAGCTATAAGCATGGTTTTATGACAGATTCCAGTTATTTCTCTTATCATGTTTTGATTTGTAAATGAATGGCTATTGAATGCATGACCTAACAGATGTTATTACAACTATTGTGAGAGGTAATTAGACCTTATTAATGAATCTCAGATAATTCTCAGATCTCTATGTTCAGATATGCATTCATGACCTATAAATTTCATGTTCATTGTTCTTTTTAAGGAATGGTTGTCATGGTTAGGATTGGTTAGGTCAAGTTCTAGTATAAGTTTTGTATTAATGGCTTTGTCTTGATATCATTCATTATTCTGGAGAGTTTAACCAAGTTTTGGGCAAAGGTTTGGATCCCATCCCTTAACAAGTGGCTCAAATTCTAAGTTTGCATGAACAAAACTGGGAATTGAACACTACATTCACTGGCTTGCCTTTTTATAGAAATGCCTTGGACTTCATATCACTAAAACGGCAAGTTAGCTCAGGGTTGGGGCACCTGGGGTGGTTCAACTCTTGGGGGTCATGTAGCTCCTATGGAAGGTCAGCAAAGTTTTAGCTTGTTGATTCCACTTCCTTAACTATAATTAGGAGGTTGAGTCATGTTATACTAGTCATTAGCTCATGTTTACCCCGTCAGGTCATTGAAAATGGGTACATGTGGGAGGAGGCATTATATCTAGCTATAACTGCAATACCAAACATTTGATTTTAAGATATGGTAATAATGATTTTAGAGTGATGGGAATGGGGAAAATCATGATGGTGAATTGATTATGTCGAGCCTATGGGTACATGCAATCAAGAGAAACATCTACGACCCTAGTCATTTCTGTCTTATGGTGAGAAATTTCCATGAATTTGTAAGGAATTTTGTGTTTTAGCATTTGTAATTTGGGCTTAGTATTCATTTCTTGTTGATTTTCGTTGAGAAAATTTAGAATACAATGGCGAGTGTTGTTAGTATAATATTGGTTAATGTTAAGTTTGTAGTCTCCTATTTTTTCCATAGTGGAAGAGAAGGTGTAAACCTACTCCTTTGTCAACCAAACTATAAGTCTGAAGGCCTCATCATATCCATGATGTTATTCTCTGTTGGATTGACTCTTATAGGGATTATTGTAAATTTATTTTTGTTCAAGATTTTATCTCTATGTGTAGTATTTGCAACTCAATCTTATGGGTGGTTTTAGTAACCTATTACTCTATCTCTAGAAGACTTGTAATTTGTGTTGGCTTATCCTTCTTGCTTTCTAGCTTGCTTAGTAGGTAATTATTGTGAAAATATGGAGAGAAGGGTTGTCTTGGAGCTCAAAAGAATTTTGACAATGAACGAGAAGTACATTGAATCCAACATGACATCTTTGTTTTTAATGGCAACCAAGGTGCATGAAGATAAGCATCATCGTGTGCCTCAACATGCCATCATCGTGAACCTACTGGTACATTAGAGGAGGATATATATCATGGAAGCTTAATGTAAGGTGTTGCAAAATTTGGCATTGAGACTTCACAAATACACTCTCTTAAACTACATGATCAAATAACAAAGTTCATACACCTTCTATACACACTGAATTGGAGGAAGAGTCAATACATCATTAAAGGAGCCAATGAACACTAACGAATAGTTCTGACCTCTCTCATAATATTTATTAGATAAAGTTGGCAATTTACATATTTTTTTATTAATTTTTGTGTTTTCTAAAATTATAAGTCTATCCAGCATTTTTATAAAAATAGTTACTTGTAAAAAATTCTAGAATTCCATTTTTGTAATACATAGTAAACTAAGTTATGTAGAATCAAAGAGGAACCTAGTTCTAGTTCTAAGGACTTCAAACTGGAAAGAAGAAAAAAAAAAAAAAAAAAAAAAAAAACCCCTTTTCTAGAGTCTTTTAACTATCAACATAGAATTAGTTATATTGCTATTAACACTTAACTATAGCTTTAATATAATATTTTTTTATTTCAAATTTAGAATAATAAAAAACCTCCTAAATTAATTATATATTATTATTTTACTAAAAAAATAAACTATTTAAATAAAAATCAATGTAAATACATTTTAATTAAAAAATTAATCCATATTTAAGTTAGTTATACATAATTATATTTATAATAAGGTGAAGTTATAAAATACTACTCACATTTAAGAAAAACAAAATAAATATTTACATCTTTTCTTGTTCATTTTACTACATTGAAAATTAAATAATTATAGACCAATAACAAAGAAATATTAATCTTCTTTAAAATAGTATAAAGAATTTGCATGCTTCCTTATTCATTTTTAAAACATTGGATAGCTTAGAAGAATGTTCTCGCTTCTGTGACTACTTTGCATAGCTTCAAAGGATACTCTTGCTCTTTTTACTACATTGGATAGCTTAGAAGAATGTTCTCGCTTCTGTGACTATCAGGGTTTCTTTGTTACACACCACAAAATTGAATCAGGGTTTCCTTGTTACACACCACAAAATTGAATCTATGCTGTAACTTTAATTTTATCTGGTAAGGTTAGGGTAAAAGGGGATTCATCGTTATATGGATGCTTTTTGGCCAAGCAGCCTTGGCAGTTTTCTGCACTATAATATAAACCTATGGCCCACTGGTTGCTTGAATGTACCCTACATTCCTGCCCATATGGGTTAAGAACAATCCATCACTGGGTACTTGTTCACCAATTATTCATCAATGTCTGCTATTTCCCAATAAAATAAATCCACCCTTTCAACGTCATGTGGAGGCACTGACAAACGTGTTGAGGGGATCATTACATGGCCTTCAGGCTGTAACTTTATACTCCGAGAATCTCAAGGCTATATAAATCTAAGTGCGCTGAGGGATAAATCCGCATTGTTTTTGAGCTGATTTTCATACTAAAATCCAATATCCTTTCAGGCTTTCTTGTAGAAAGAAAAAAACCAAACATGAAGGCCAGTCGCCCCGTAATGATTTCACTTGTGTGGGTATTTGCTAATTTAATTTTTAGGTTTGCTTACTCTGCAGATCCAGACATTGTTAAAGATTTTGAGACAGGATTGCGAACGTTCACTCTGCGCAACATTTTCAAGAACGGAGAGGTCACTATCGATACGGGCGGGATTCGAGCAGCAACCAGTCCTCAAAAGTTTCCGGCACTGCGGTATGTTGAATACATTCATGTGAATTTTTGTTTATATTTAAATTTTGCTAGAGGTTTCTCAAAATACATGTTGTACATGCCAAAGCGTTCCAGGGGCTTTCAGGGTGCTGATCCAAATATGGAGTTAAAAAACCAGTTTAACTGCAACAAATCAAGATTTAACTTCAATTTCTTGGCCGGATTTCGTCACAGGAATCTCTAAAAAGTCGCATTATAGATAACTCTTTGGTCAATTGGATTATCCATATTGGTTGGGCTGAATATTCATTGGAATTATCTGGACTGGTCAGGTGGAATGGTTTTTTATCTTTGAGTTTATTTAGATTGTTAATTTATTGAATATTCTTACCATTAGTGATGGTCAAATATTAGGGAAATCAGCCATTGAGATAAAGATGCCAGTTTTTAATTCAAACTAGCCTTCTTTGAAAGGCATATTTTGAAATTGAGAGTGTAGTGTGAGGATATAAAAAATATTCCAGAAATATCTAAATTGACACAATTGGATTATCTAGATTGGTTAGGCGAAATGGTTATTTTATTCAAACTAACCTTCTTTAAAATGCATAGCTTGAAATTGAGAGTAAAGTGTGAGGGTATAAAAAAAAATTCTAAGAGATATCTAAATTCTCACAATGTATTATTTTAATAATTAGAAAGATCATTTTTCCATCTGAATTACCTAAACTAAATTGAGTTTAAATTTGATATATATAGACATCCTTACTTCAGTTATTACGAGTTTTCTGCTGAGATCTATTGTCTATATGGTTTCTGGATGATGATATATAACTAATAGTGTTATATGATTATTGTCGATATGGTTTCTGGATAATGATATATAACTAGTGGTGTTATATGATTATTATTGACAGAACGCAAGGGCTATCTGTGGTGAGGTTTAAATTGATTCCCTGTGGAAGCAACCTTCCTCATACACATCCAAGAGCCTCAGAAGTTCTCTCTCTTTTATCTGGTGGACCTCTTCAAGTTGGCTTTATCGACACTAAAGGTATTAGTTGTTGCATTGTGATTATCAATAGGTACCTTATTATTATTATTATAAGAACAAGATCAGTTGTTTTGTCATTTCAAGCATGATTTATGCATCATTCAAATTATTTTTTCCTTGTAATTACTCAAAGTTGGCTTGGTTGACACTAAAAGTACCAGTTGCATTGTGATTATCGGTAGAGATGTTATTATTATAATAACAAGATCAGTTTTCTTGTCATTTTAGGTGTGATTTGTGCATCATTCAAATTATTTTGTCGTTGTAATTACTCATGGATATGTATGAATTAATTAGGTGTGGCACACATTGATATTATTCATCCTGGGGACATCACCGTATTTCCCAGAGGTCTGCTCCATTTTGAACTCAACGTTGGAACGGAGGAAGCTGAGTTTTTGTCTGCACTTAACAGTGAAAATCCAGGAACGCTGGTACTCCCGGAAGCAACATCTTCGTTTTCATTTTAACGCTGAAGCAATATTTCAGATGGTTGTTGATTAGTTAATTAAAAATTTGTACAGTTGTGTTATGCTCTCATGTTCTATTCGATGTGTATGCCTTCAAAACATCAGTTTCTCGATTTTGATTTTGATGGCTCTCACCATCTTATTGCTTTGTGATATGACTGCAGACCAGCAGCGAAGCTTTGTTTCAAATTCCTCTGAGAGCACTGGCAACATCCTTGAACGTTGATGAGATGACAGTGAGAAAGCTGAATTCAACCATCCACCGATACGGTCCCGGTCTCAAGAAAACTGCAAACAGTGGTTGTGTCCCCGGGAAAGATATCACCATGGACTTTTAGTTAATGCCATCCTAGCTCTCTATATGTTCAAATAACAATGTGAACGATGCCATCAATTACCTGCATGAACTCTTTTTTGGCATTGTATTAGTGACAATATCGAATCAAATGTAAAATGAATTATTAATTGCACTACCAAAAGATTGGTGCTTGTGTACTTTGGTCTAAACGACGACGTGTTATTTTATTAAGGTGTTATAATAATAAATAAAGCATAAAAAGTATTTATACTGTAATTTAATATATTTAATTTTCACTTTATATTCAAGTGATTAGATTTTTTTCCCCTTGGGGTGTTAACTAATGTGGCCCCATGAACACCCACATATTTCATTAATATGCCATCTTTAAGGAGTACAGGCTTCAAGCTTCATTTAAGGATTTAAATGTGTTTAAAGAGAAGTCGAATAAGGTACATAGTTTACCAATAGACATTCAAATGGAAGGTATTGTAGCCTGTCGTGACATACCAAATGGTGTTTCCATGATGTAACTTTAGAAATGAAGGGATAATATCAAATGAGGTTTTCATAAAGAAATGGGGTTTTTCTATTTAGCAACGGAAAAGAATTTTAAGTTAGTTCAAGTAATCTAGAGAAAGTACAATGTTTCCCAATGGCTTTAACAACAGAAAATAATTTTAAGTTAGTTTAATTAATCTAGAGAAAGTACAATGTTTCTCCAATGGCTTGTCTCAATTAATTTTCTTGTATTTATCTAATTCTTTTTGTCTTTCTACGTTTAGTTGTTCGGTGGAAGTGGTGTTAGGGTTCTATAATAATATGATTCATAATTTTGAATTGGCTATGATTAGTCTTGTAATATTGTACATAGTTTTGCTTTCTACAAAATGTGTTTCCATATTAAAAATAAAAAGAGTAAAGAGATAAGTCCTAAAAGAAAATGATCAAAAAAAGTATGAACCCCACCAAAAGCAGATAAAAAATAGATTCTGAAAGTAATGCAAATTCAAATGCCACTACTTTTTTACTTTACTTAGCAAAATAAGATTGTGTGCAGCTTGTCAAAAATGCCACAATCCATGATGGTCAAATAGTTTAACCTTGATTCATTCATGCTTTAAACTTTATGCTGATAGATAGAGAATAAAGATCTAGCCAAATTGTTTAATCTTAACATATCAGTAGTTAGGTAGAGAGTAATAATGAGCTCAACAATTTAATCTGAGCCATTGGAAGTTATAACATTAGGCTTAGATAGTTTGCTTATCAAAGAAAAAGAAATAAAGGGTCAACAAGCTCAATTGCACCCAATGAATGAAGAGAAAATGCTAAGGTAAATAAAGGGTAGGTAAAAGAGATTTTGGAGTACATAAGGTTGCAAGCTCAAATGCACTTTCATTATGCTTAATCATATGTTTCATGTGCAGGAGGAATTATCAAAGAAAAGGACATTCACGAAAGTTGTATATTACATTGGGTATTTACCCTAAAATTTCTATATGATTTGAAGCCTAAGTACTAGCTCATTCACTAATGTCCCCTCATTTCACTAAACACCTTACATGTCTAATTTATTAATTTGCCCTCATTTACCTCTTCATTACTTTTCATTCACTAATTTCGCCTTCTTGATTCCAAATGACCCTTCCTTTTTCATTTACTCTCATTCTAAGACATTTCCATTGAAAAAACCCTTTCTCTTCATCTTAACCCTTTTTCCCTTTATTTCACACCTTTCCCTAGACATTTCTCTTTAAAAAATCATTCTCGCCTTCTCAATTTCCCTTTTCCATTTAAACCCACTAAAACCCTCTTATCAGTTTAAATAATGTATGGAGCTCCACTAAAAAATGTTCCCCCATACCCTTTTAACTTATATCCCTCGTGTATTTATTCCCGAGTCCCGCATTTTATTAACCCATCCCATATATTAAATCTCGTAATTATTTTTTAATTAATTACATTTCATTGTAATTACACCCAACGCCACTCCTCGACTCATCCCTCGCAACTCCGCCACACGATAGCCCTCTAATCATGCACCTCCAGATCCAACAGCCTATACCCATATCATGTGCTCCCATCATCCCACTGTTAATATCTCAAAAGCACGCGAGATTAGCAGTTTTTCTTGATCGCCCTTTTGCTATGTGGCAGCGCTACGTTATATCGTGTCCTCCAAAATAATGCCACCTACCACTTTAAAGGGGTGTGATAAACCATTAACTGTTTTGGTTTTGAATTTTATAAATGTTACGGGAATATAGAGTGGATTAATTTCAAGTGAAATCTAGAGATATGAGTATGTGGTAATATTTCAGAGAGCTACGTATGAAACCATACTTGAGGTAAAATTATATAGCTATAGGCAATATGAGACTAAGGTTGTGAAATGAGATTCAAAAGTAAAATGGTTTTACAGCCACACAAGAAATAAAGTTCATGGATGCCATGAATTTATCAGAGAAAATAAAAAGGAAAATTTCACAAGAAATTAATGTACAGGAGATAAAATATAGCATTCATGTCTACGACGTTAAAGTGGTGCAATAAACCATTAACTATTTTGGTTTTGAATCTTATAAATGTTACGGGAATATAGGGTGGATTAATTTCAAGTGAAATATAGAGATATGAGAATGCGGTAATATTTCAGAGCTACGGGTGAAACCATACTTGAGGTAAAATTATATAGCTATAGGCAATATGAGATTAAGGTTGTGAAATGAGATACTTGAGGTAAAATTATATGGCTATAGGCAATATGAGACTAAGGTTGTGAAATGAGATTCAAAGGTAAAATGGTTTTATAGCGACACATGAAATAAAATTCATGGATGTCATGAATTTATCAGATAAAATAAAAGGGAAAATTTCATATGAAATTAATGTACAGGAGAGCAAAGATAGCATTCATGTAAATTCATTTCACGATAGAAGATTAAGGTGAAATCAATTTAGAGACATGGTGAAATCAATTTACAGGTCTAAAATCATGTTACAAGTGAAAGTAAAAGAGTAAAGTGAAAATAATCTTCCAACCATACAAATCAACACATGCTTTTGCAAAACCATCCAGGTATTCTACAAGGGTAAAAAGAATTTACATAAAGATAAAATGAATTTACAGAGGAAGGAGTAATAGGAACAAAACTACACACGGTTTTGTGAATTCATTTAAAGATAAAAGAAAATCACGGATTGGAAACAACAAATAGTTTTGTAGAAATTTAATTCTAAATTTCATTTAAATATTTTGGAAATATTAT
>APFE031457824.1:0-26988 GCA_000404065.3 Pinus taeda | reverse complement strand
ATCTGTGTGTGTGATTTGTTGTTTTAAAGTGGTGATTAGGCCAGCGGGGAGTTACGGCCCGTCGATTTTAGAATAATTATAGTTTATTGTTTTTATATAGTTACAACTATATATTAAAATGAATAACCATTTTCCATATTTTAAAATGATTTTTATCTCTTTGCAGTTTTAGGAGACCAATGAAAAAAAATTCCAAGTGCCAATGCTTGATGGGTTGCCATGTGGATCCCACCTACTTACTGGGATGTCATGTGGCACACTGTGGACCCCTCTTTTACCTTGTCATATCAAACTTTGAAGAACTCTATCTTTCAAATATGAGCTCTGTTTGACAAGCCGTTCACACCTCTACGGTCACGACGACGAGATACTTAACATGAACTTGTTTAGAGCATAATCCAAACACTTTGATTTTTGATCCATCTTTCTCCTGTGTGTCTCTTTGGAGCCACCTGGATCAATTCTCCCTACTGAGGAGCTTTTGGTCCTCCAAAAGCATGAAAAATAATCTGCAACTTTCTTTGTACCCTGTCTGCATCACAAACGTCCTGAAAAGGTCTCGCTTCCATATCCTTCACCTTTGTTCTTTGGAGCCTTAAGCGACAAGCCGACACCTACTACCTCTACAACCTGTAGTAAATTGTTTTTCCAATTACATGTTTTGAATGACATGACCAACTAAAGACCCAAACATCCCACACTTGCCACGAGTTTATAACACATACTCAGTGGTCAAGTTTACATCAAGATGGATGTAATACTCCAGCTATGACAACAAGGCCAACATACCATTGTTGCTTCAAAAAGTGATGGAAAACACCTAATCACTGCAACACATGATTTACATACATAAGGCCATACATTATTGTTTTGACAAGTGATGGAAACATAACATCACTTTTAGAGTTCTAACATGAAACTCAAGATACGACTCAAAACATGACCAAACATCATTTTTGCTGACCAAGTGATGGAAACACATCATCACTTTTACACTTTAAAAAGAAACAAACGATTTACAAAAGAATGACCATGAAATGAGAACATGTCAGAAAAACCATTTTTCACTTATCAATGTGAATGGGTCACCTCCTTGAGGTGGCTTTTCTTGTCGAACAACTGCTCTTCCTAGTTCATGCACCGATGCTTTGTCTTGAAGGAGTTTCTCTGGATGGAGCTTCCAACAAGTGGCTCTTTCACGGCCATTTCTGTTGCAATGACTGCAATAGGCTTTCTTCCTCCATATCTGCTTAACCTGTTTATTTTCATTTTGTTGAGAGGGTCTTTCACACCTCATGAGTGCTACCATTATTTTCTAGCACTTAGAAAAGGTATGGTTTGTTAAACAATAAAAAGTACATGTTTTTGGATGCCTTAATCTTCATTCATTATTAACAACATGATCATAATCAAAATGAACATTCGAAGATGGAAAATGGTTATACCTTCATTTGTTGTTTCTGATGTCAATGTGGCGATGAGAGCTTGCCTCAGCTCTCTCCCTGTAATGGAAATTTCCATGGGATGATGGGGATGTTTTCCCATCATTCTCTTTCCTCAATGATGTCTAAGATGAATCTGACACCTTTGAGTGCTCTCCTTTAGTGTATCTCAAGCCTGAAAATCGATGTTCATGCACAACCTCCAAAGGTTGAGTGATGCCTTGGTTATTAGCACCAAGTTCTTCTATCTCCTCATGCCTCATCTTTGTAAGGAGCCTCACGTTTCTCCTGTAATTGGGATCTCCAAATCTCGAATAGACATCATACTATGAGAAGATGAAATTGAAAGGAAATCAACATCTTTTACCTTCTCTTTCAATTTGGAAAGAACTGAAGAGGGCTGCTCATCATCCATCATTGGTGGTTCGCTAACCGTCTCAGAGCATTCCCCAACTTCTTTCCTGAAATACCTAAGTCCTACCTGATGGGGTAATTCCTCTACTTTGATGGGGTTTACAATGCCTTTGCCATTAACTTCCAAGCCTTTTCCTTCATACCCCATTCTCTTTAACAGTTTGGAACCAATTCCTATGGTGTGATTTTCAAACACAGCAAAATCATCACCAAGAAACATACATGAAGATGGAGAACTACTTTTTACCTCAGATGGGTCACGCTGCAACTTTTCCAAGGCCTCATCCTTTGCTTGCAGCTATTGTAGCAAACTTTGTTTCTCCTCTTTCTCTTCATGTAAGCACATGTTCAATTCATCATTCTCTATTTGAAGATTATGTTTGTTTTGCTCCAGTTCTTCCACGACCTTTTCTATTGCTTCCAACTGAAGTTGTAACCCCTCCTTATCCTTTGCCTCTTTCTGCAGAGTTTCATACATAATTTCCACTCTCTTGGAAATGTCAAGCATGGTCTCGTACAATGCTCTTTCATACTCTGTCATTGTTCACACTGCAATTCACATCAACGCAAACACTGCTCTGATACCACTTGATCCAGGTCT
This sequence comes from Pinus taeda, assembly GCA_000404065.3. Lineage (NCBI taxonomy): Eukaryota > Viridiplantae > Streptophyta > Pinopsida > Pinales > Pinaceae > Pinus > Pinus taeda. The sequence goes on along the minus strand of APFE031457824.1, from coordinate 24,531 downwards.
GCGTGTGAAGAAGGACCCTTCCAAGACCTTTTACCTTCATGATGTGTTAAATTGCATTTTAAAAGAACATTAATGAATACATCTACATGTAGAAAAGAAGAAGACATAACAATCATCAACACATGAAAACATAAGCGTTGATAATGGATTTCGTCCAGGAGTGACTATGTCTCCAGGCCCCGGTGTCAAGATGGTGTAGGCCACTGCATTAAGTGTTGTCAATAATGGTGATGTACATAAGAGATGATGTCATGATCATACAAGGAAAAATTCCCTCACGTAGGAGTGGCTCAAAGAGATGTTCCACAACTGGAACTCTCAATCAAAAGACTCCTATCAGTATGATACAAAAACATGCATCATGAGTATCCCGCCAACATGGCACAAAAGGGATCTCAATGCAAAACATGCATGATGACAACAAGAGTATCCTAGCAACATACAACAAGGGATCTCAAAACATAACATGATGAGTTATGACAACAAGTACATCGCACAAAAGATTCCGCATCAAATCAAGCAAGGAACCATGACAACATGTAATAAACAGGATCCTACATCAACATCAATTAAGGATTTGTACAACATAATGCATAAAGAAGAAGTACATGAACACATCATATACCTCACAACCAAGGGCCAACTAAAGAAGTAGATGTCACACTGTTGAAGCTGCTCGGACCATCAATCTCAAGGCATTGATTGTATGAAGATGATTGCTTGCACATGAATGTGGACATCTACACTGGAACTTAGAAAAGTGACTAGAAGAAGAAGTGGGATAATAAGAAATCTGAAGACACCATCAGATTTGTGGTGTCGAGTAGTGCTGAATCGAGTGTCCAAAATCTGAATTCTGAGAAGTTGAGAGTTTTGGACTCAAGGAATCTTTTAAATTCCCCAAGGATTCCTCAAAGATTCATTTCCATGGATGGACTAGAAATCTGCAACTCAGATGGCGAATTTGATCTGGCCATTGCGATCCCTGTGGAAAACCATTAAAATCAAGTATAAACTTGACTATATTCTGACATGGAAAAATTTTACCTCCTTGTGAAAATTTCAAGGCTCATGGTTTTGCTCCCTATTTTTGCTTATCATGGTTCCATGTGCATTCTGGAAATGACCGAAAAATGAAGAACTCTGATGAAGAAACGAACAACACCATTATGTTCGTGGTGAAGAGAGTTGTAAAATCCATATAAAATTTGTCAATTTCTGACAAAGTTAAAATTTTGCCCTCATGCAAAATTCATGGTTCCTACATTAAAATATTAATTAACTACCTCGAAAAGCATGCCCATATTCTGCCTCCTCGAACTTTGTGCATAAGTAAAAACTCTGAGTTTAAATAAAATCGCTAGGTGGATTTACCAACAAATAGGTTGTTATGGCTCAATGGCAAACATATAGGCTAGTTGAGGAGAGGTCAGGGGATCAAATCCTACCTATCCATATATATATTTTAATAACCACAAATGTATTTGAAATGGGGGTTAGATCCGCATTGGGCGGCCCACCCCTTAAACCCTGCGCTAACACTTTAATCCCTTTAACAGTTGTCAACACAGTAATATCGGTAGATTAATCCTAATCGACGATCGACGTTTTGAATCGGCGATTAACATGGGTGCTGGCACATTTATCGGAGTGATTTATAGGGTATTGTCAATATATCGGCGATCGGCCTAATCAGCACCGATAAAATCAACGATAACAAATCAACGCTTTAATAGGGGTTTCCCCGATATATATGGTCGCATATGTATAAAGGGTCAGGGCGATAGGGTGTGGATCAGGTCCATTGCCGATGGCCCATGCCCACCCCATAATAATATGTAATATATGGTTGATATATGCGGAGGTTGTGGAGGAGGGTTCAACAGAGGTTATGGCCACTGATCTAGAATATATGATTGAACATTGTTGTTGTTACGATAAGGCTGACAGGGGTTATGGCTATTGTCCTTAATATATATATAAAATAATATATATATATATAGATTTATATATAATGTGATTTATGTGTTTTAAAAGGGGGATTAGGCTGGTGGGGAGTTATGGCCCGTCAGCCTTAGAATAATTTTGGCTTATTTTTTTTATATAGTTATAACTATATATTAAAATGAATAACCATTTTCCATATTTTAAAATGATTTTTGTCTCTTATGTAGTTTTAGGAGACCATTGAAAAAAACGCCAAGTGTCAATGCTTGATGGGCTGCCATGTGGGTCCCACCTGCTTAATGGGATTCCATGTAGGACACTGTGGGCCCCTCCTTTCCCTTGCCATATCAAACTTTGAAGAGCTCTATCTTTCAAATACGAGCTCAGTTTGAGGAGCTGTTCACACCTTCGTGATCACGATGACAAGATACTTAAAATGAACATGTTTAGAGCATGTTCCAAACACTTTGATTTTTGAGACATCTTTGTCCTGTGTGTCTCTCTGGAGCCACCTGGATCAATCCTCACTACTAAGGAGCTTTTGGTCCTCCAAAAGCATGAAAAATAATCTACAACTTTCTCTATACCCTATCTGCATCACAAGCATCCTGAAAAGGTCTTGCTTCCATCTCCTCCACCTTTGTTCTTCAGAGCCTTAAGCAACGAGCCAACACCTGCTATTTCTGCAACCTGTAGTACATTGTTTTTCCAATTACATGCTTTGAATGACATGACCAACTAAAGACCCAAACGTACCACACTTGCCACGGGTTTATAACACATACTCAGTGTTCAACTTTACATCAAGATGGACGTAATACTCTAGCTATGACAACAAGGCCAACATGTCATTGTTGCTTCAAAAAGTGATGGAAAACACCTCATCACTGCAACACATGATTTACATACATAAGGCCAAACATTATTGTTTTGACAAGTGATGGAAACATAACATCACTTTCAGAGTTTTAACATGCAACTCAAAATATGACTTAAAACATGACCAGACATTATTGTTGTTGACCAAGTGATGGAAACACATCATCACTTTTAAACTTTAAAATGCAACAAAGGATTTACAAAAGAATTACCATGAAACGACATGTCAAAAAAACCACTTTTCACTTATCAATGTGAATGGGTCACCTCCTTGAGGTGGTTTTGCTTGTTGAACAACTGCTCTTCCTGGTTCACGCACCGACACTTTGTCTTTCAGCTGCTGCTCTAGATGGAGCTTCTAGAAAATGGCCCTTTGATGGCCATTTTTGTTGCAATAACTGCAGTAGGCTTTCTTCCTCCATATTTTCTTAACCTGTTTCTTTTCATGATGTTGAGAGGGTCTTTCATGCCTCATGAGTGCTGCCATTCTTTTCCAACACTTGGTAAAGGTTGTTGGAAATAATTCTTAGAGGTGGTGGGGGGCGGGGGGCGGGGGTGGTGAATCGATATTAGCAAATCAATAATATTTTCATTCCCATGATCAGATTCATATACTCTACTTCAGTTAAGGATAACTGCGTGTATACGCAACTGTGTTTAATGCAATTGGCGTATATCCAGTAAACTTATGATTCAGTTAATTGATCTTCAATGAGTGCATCAAAACATTATTAACCATATGAATAATAAACAGGTGCAGTAAAACAAAATAGATCATCACACATAAGAAGCACACATGAACACCATGATATAAGGTGGAAACCAAATGTGGGTGAAAACCACCTACTGCAATTCATCTCTATCTTCTTTTAATAAGAAACTTATTTTTACAATATTTATGTACTGGTGCAGTCTTATACCAGTATGCAAGCATCTACCTGTAGAAGGCTACAACCTTCTCTCATTCTCCAGTTTCTCCTGGAAGGGAGCTACAACCCCCTTAGCTCTTATACTAGCTTATCCATTTACTAGAATGTAGGCACCAGCTTACTGAAGGCTCCAACCTTCACTCGTCTTCCAGCTGCTACTGGAAGGGAGCTCCAACCCCCTGGCTCTTGTACTGACCGATATGTTTACCAGTATGTAGGCTCCGACCTACAGAAGTCTATGATCTCCTCTCTTCCTCCAGGAACCACGTTTCATAAATTTTCATACTGGATACTCTTGAAGCACAACACCATAATCTGAAGGCCACATTTCATCGAATTTTCATACTAGACCCATAAAAAAATTGAATCACAAAATAAATCACCACACCCATCAACTACACCTGCATCATCAATCTCTGAATCACCCAATACTGAAACACTGAAACCCTATCAACAACACAGTCACCAGAACATAAAAACGGACAACAGAACTCTGCAATAGCAGCAAGATCCAACTGCAACTTCAAAATATCATACTTCATACTGTATGTGCTACTCTGATGAACCCAACCTGCATGTATAATAACTTTTACCAAAGTGAACTTGTGTACAGATCTGCAAATTCTAACTTATAACTTTGCAGCTATTCCAGACATTATTTATACCCAGAACATAACATTTATAGAATAAACATGCATCAATAATTCAGATCTAGTCTATCCATAATCAAACCATATAATGATAAAACATTCCAAGTCTTAAGATACCGATCCATCATTCATCATCATCCATATGGGTGCATCCTTGGTTCAGATCAAGCAAAGCATCACAAACCCATAACCAGCATACTAGATCTCACACTTCATCAGATATTCATCACTTTCTCACTTGCCCTCTTGGCCTAATGATCTTCTCCTTATATAGGTTTAGACCTCTCTCAATACCATGGTCCAAAACCACGTAGAACCAATACCTTGGACCTAATACCTTGGGTCAATACCATGGACCAAATACCATGGACCAAAACTTAGTTCTGCAACATGTACGTGCCCTTTCTTGTGTGAAAATGCATGTATACACATACGCGCCTTTTGTTCTGCTAACCCACGTGTATACGCACTTTCATCAAGGTTAACCTACGTATACCTCTCTCTAATCATTAATTCATTTCTCTTGACCTGTTGCACTATTATCTGACATCTGAGTGAGTTTCCATCAAGGAAAACACCTATACCATACTTCTAAGTGAGTTTCCATCAAGGAAAAAACCAGTATCATAATGTCAATGATCTCCCCCTTTGGACTTGATGGAAAAAACTACACCAAGTCACTCTCCCCCTTTGACATCAAGGGCAAAGGGCAGACCAAGATATTCTCTTCCTTGATATACATTCTGCTGTCCATACCCCCCCCGAGTACCTACTGAAATCTCTGACTAAGATCCCCCTTTATACATGCCAAGATGTACTAATCCATCCATGCTCCCCCTGAGCACATGCAAGGTCTGAAAAAGAATAATTCTATACATACATTGCCAATGACCTTCCTAAAGACTCATACATACATCAATCTCCCAACCAAGAGGGGATACACCATTTTTGACTCATCCACCCAACCAAGTGGAGATATACCAAAATTTTATACATGATTCAAAAATAAAAATCATTACATCATCCATCCCATGCATATTGGGGCTATAAATCAAAGACCAACAATCTAATCAAGACCATGATAGTCATCAACAACTTTCATACACCATATATGATTTCCACCGTAAGCATCAGCATCCAGCCCTGTAACATGCAATACCATTCTTTTGACCAACCAGCAAGATGTATTATTTAGCCACATAAGTGTCATCACCAAAGTATTCCAACCATAATGCCAACAATGCATTATTTGAAGTATATGCTCCCCTTGAACCTATGTCATGCCATCATCAACTAGTGACTGAACCATATCAGACTTTTGTATTGTTTCGTTTCTTGAAAACATGATATATGCCACTGTGCAGCGTCTAACTCATGTATATATGCAACTTTTATTCATGAAACATGTGTATGAGATTTAGAACACTAATGTTCCACACTTTTAGCTTCCTCTAAGTCTGCGATGTCTGTAAATTCTACTATGCCACATCTTTCTGGTTGTACTTCCTTTTTCTTCGATATCTTCAACTGTGATGATGTTTTCACCTTTTGGTATGGTGCCCAAAATATTCTCCTGCATTCCTTTGCTATATGTCCAAGCTTGTTACATGCATAACATCTTACATGTTTCATATTCCTCCTATAGCAGTCAATGGCTTTGTGACCAAACATATTGCAAGCAAAACAATATTCCTTAAAGTACCTGGAACGTGATGATCTTTCTGTGTGATGGTCTTGAACCATTCTACTTGTGCATCTGGCTACAACATGTCCAAGATTATGAAATACATAACATTCAACATTATTCATCATAGGAAATAATCGTCTATCACTTCCATAGTTAGGAGCAAAAGATTTTCTTTGAGGAATTTCTTTCCTTGGGTGTTGATGGGGTTGTCCTCTCATCTCCTTGTTGAGCATTTCAGATTTCTCATTAGAATTCCTTGCCTCACCTTGTGAGCTAGATTCACCTTCAACAGATTCATGAGAGCCAAGACTATTTTTGATAGCAGGATACCTTTGACTACTAAGAATATCATCCAAAACCTTAGTACTGTCTTGAAATCGTAATAGTTTACCTTTTTCTTCTAATTTACCTTTCAAGATATTTACCTCAACCTGATGTTGTTCTTCCTTTTCCAGACATTGCTTCTTCAAAATTTCTTTAGACTTTCTTCCTTCTTCCACTTGTTGCCTTAGTTTGAGAAACTCTTTTTCTTGTTCTTCATTCAGCTCCTGCAACATTTGACGAACTCTGAAAGCACATTCTGGCTGAGATTTTAGGCTGATAATTTCTTCTTTGAGCGCACTCTCCCTTTTGCTAAATAGATCTTGTTGATCTATGATTTTATCTAATGCTTCATTTGCTCGTTCATCTTTAATCTAAGGTGATTCAGACTCTGAATACTTGCTTCCACTCAACGATAGGCTGTCATTGTTCCTTTGAGCTATCTTCTTCTTTTGATGCGCTTTCTTTCGCATTGTTCTACGGATCTCCTTCAAGTGATCAAGATTCTACCAAAGGACCTGCTCTGATACCAATTGTTAGAAATAATACTAAGAGGGGGGGCAGATGAATTAGTATTAGCAAATCAAAATCTTTTCATTCCCATTATCATATTCATATACGTTGCTTCAGTTAAGGATAACCACGTGTATACGCAACTGTGTTTAATGCAACTAGCGTATATCCAGTAAACTTATGATTCAATTAGTTGATCTTCAATGACTGCATCAGAACATTATTAACCATATGAATAGTAAATAGGTGCAGTAAAATAGAACAGATCATCACACATAAGAAGCACACGTGAACACCATGATATAAGGTGAAAACCCAACGTGGGTGAAAACCACCTGTTACAATTTGTCTCTATCTTCTTTTAATAAGAAACTTCTTTTTACAATATTTATGTATTGGTATAGTCTTATACCAGTACGTAGGCTTCTACCTACAGAAGGCTACAACTTCTCTCATTCTCCAATTTCTCCTAGAAGGGAGCTACAACCCCCTTAGCTCTTATACTCGCTGATCCATTTACTAGTACGTAGGCGCCGACCTACTAAAGGCTCCAACCTTCACTCGTTTTCTAGCTGAGACTAGAAGGGAGCTCCAACCCCCTAGCTCTTGTACTGACTAATATGTTTACCAGTATACAATCTTCTCTCTTCCTCCAGGGACCACGTTTCATAAATTTTCATACTAGATACTCCTAAAGCACAACACGATAATTTGAAGGCCACATTTCATCCAATTTTCATACTGGACCCATCAACAACATTGAATCACAAAATAAATCACCACACCCATCAACTACACCTGCATCATCGATCTCTGAATCACCCAATATTGAAACACTGAACCCTGTCAACAACACAGTCACCAGAACATAGAACAAACAACAGAACTCTGCAATAATAGCCAGATCCAACTGCAACTTCAAAATATCATACTTCATACTATATATGCTACTTTGATGAACCCAACCTATGTGTATATGTGCTTTTACCAAAGCGAACCCGCGTACAGATCTACAAATTATAACTTATAACTTTGCAGCTATTCCAGACATCAATAATACCCAAAACATAACATTTACAAAATAAACATGTGTCAATAATTAAGATCTAGTCTAAAACATTCCAAGTCTTAGGATCCTGATCCATTGTTCATCATCATCCATATGGGTGCATCCTTGGTTGAGATCAAGCAAAGCATCACAAACCCATAACCAACATACTAGATCTCACACTCAATTAGATATTCATCACTTGCTCACTTCCTCTCTTGGCCTAATTGTTATAGACATATTTGGGAACTGCAACCCCAATCACATATGTCCATAAACCAAGGGCTTCTAAGTCCCTAAAAGTATTGTTTCATACCCCAAAGGAACAAGGTCAGCTGATTACATCATCTCCCAGAAGTTCTCCATGAAAAACTACTCAGAACTAGTCAAAACTGGACCATACAGACTGCTTAGTGCTAAGGGTGCGATGCATCTCACCTACCACATGAAAGAAGTGTGATGCATACTAAAAAGCCCTTCTGTAGGGTGCGCTGAGTGAGAGTAGACAAATGGTAGAGGAAATTGTCTAGGTGGAAACCCAGAGAATCTTCTAGAAACTTCCCATTTGACACTTGCCTCTCTGAATTCACCCAGGGATGAGTAAGAGATCATGAAATCTCCAAGTGGAACCAATAACTATCAGAGAGATGAAACTAATCAAAATCCCAGAAGCTGACTCACCCACCGACAAATATCTATATATGGATCCCTCATCCTAGAGATCCAGAGGTTGGAACTTTGTATTTTGTAAGTAAGTGTTGTTGGTTTCCATGTGGAACATTTTATTGTTGGGTGATCTAAGCTTTTCATGAGGTGAAGAGGGCTTTCATGCTGGGAGGATGGCGCTAGGTCAGGCCAATGGGTTGTAATTCTCTCTTCTACTACTTCTATCATTAAAGCTATTTGAGTTTTCCTCCATATTCTTGTATATCTCTGAATCTTGTATTAATATATGCATTTGTATGGTTAATATATATCTGATCCTATATTGTTTATGGTTATAGATCTCTATGCTTTGATGGTATTATGCTGCTTTGACTCTACAGGTGTTCTTGAAGTGGGACAAGTAAGGAAAGAGTGGTGAAGCTCTATCAAAGGAGGGAGGAAACAAGCAAGGAGCCAAGCGAAAGACTGAGGTTGGTACTCTCTGCTTCTCTCTCATCTATATCTCATAAAGGAAAACACAAGTGAATTTAGTTTGTTTGTTTCTAAGGTAGCTACCCATCTTAGTGGGACTAGCATCTCTGAATGGACACTAGTTTTCCCGATAACAAAATGGCAACTCCACTGGGGAGTGAATAGCTTGTTTGCTTGTTTCTATTTGTTTGCTTTATAAACTACAGATGGAGCCTAAAGTTAAGCCAGCTAGCCTTCAAACTACATTTTCTATGCAAGTGCAAAGTAGATCAACGTTGCTTCAGTCCATCTCTAGGTTTTGTTTATAAGTTGAACAACTGACTTGCAAACATCCTAAGTGCCCTGGTGGTAGCTCAAGTAACCTCATTAGATCAGCCCCTGTACTTTGTGTTCACTGCCTATCATTAGCTCAGCCTAAACCCCTGAACTTAGTTGCAAACTGTGAGTAAAAACCAAGCTCAGTCTCGTTCCTGGACCATCACACTATCTCTCATTGGCAATCTAGATGCATCGCACCTCCTATGTGTTGTAGGTGAGATGCACCCATGTTTCCCTGTGCTACAGGTGCGATGATCAGATAAGACTGTTTCTGCCTCCATATTTTGGTTTTTTCTTCATTGTCTTCAACTTTATTCAGTAGTTTTGTTGTCTATGATCAATATATCACTGTTGAAACTCCCTTCCTTTGCATTATTCAGCCTCCATTGATAAATAATTGTGAATGTTTTTATGTATTTTTCGTCATTTACAGTTCTCCTTTGCAAACAGTAGCTTAATCGAACTGTCGTCTTTTGATTTGAAAGTATCGCAAGTGTCGTTTTCAGTCAAAGAAAAGAGTCTTCCTCTTTTTGATAGCCATTTACACCTTTTCCATTGTATTTGATTTGAATTAATAGTATTTGAAGTGTCAAAAGTACTTTTCAATTCGAAATTGCAAAGTGTCATATTAGTCCTCCTTTTGTCTTTTGAAAAGAGAATTGTCAGTGTTGTGGCTTTGAAAGAAGAATATTTAGATCTGTACTTAGCATTATTTTTGTCATTCACACATTAAGAAAGCGGAAAGCAAATACATGCATGTGCATTTACATTTAGATTGCTTGTGGAAATTGATTTAGGACAGTGCATCTTAGTGTGTACTCTCTGCTCTATGTTGAAAGGACTTTACTTCTCTTTCCTTAGTAGCTAGGATTTTCATTGCAAAAAGAAAGTAAATGACTATTTATCATCTTATATTGCATATTTAAGAATTGTATATCTACATCACATAGTGAACCTTAAAGGAAAACTTCTTAAGAAAGATCAACTATAAAATAAATTTAAATGAACATAAAAACGCTTTGGAACCTAATGCACAACATTTAGAAGTCTAGGATAGAGACGTATTCTGGCGTCGTAAAGCCTGGTAACTATCGCTTTCATCATAGGTTGGGTGATTCCTCCTCTTTGAGACGACAATTGCCAGTATGGACTTGTGCTCCCACGTATCGTCGAGTATATATTGGGAGACCACAATATGCTATATCCTTTATCCTTAGGAAGTTGTGTATGTCACCCTATCGATTACAATGCACTGAACATAGCATTCGGGAAGATTAACTGCCGTACCATAAAAATTATTCTGCAGTTTTGCGATAGGTTTGGTAATCCCTCTATCTAGATTTCCAGAGTAGTCACTTTCATTCATTTTCAGACTCCTTAAAAGAAAAGGTCCATCTGAGCACTTGTCACTTCCGGCTCATTAAAAATCGAAGGCGGCTAGAGTCATATTTAGCTTTTTTAGCATAAAGAAGTAGTAAGAATACCAAGAAAGAAAAGGAAATTGGAAAGCATGCTCTCTCAAAACACAGAACAATTAGATGTCCTGTGGAAAGATCCCACAAGCAATCCTACTAAAAATCTCACCAAACTATCTCAGATCGCAGGAGCATACGCCTCCGCTACTATTGACAAAGCATCTAAGGTACAACAATTGCTAAAGGAAAGGGAAGACCAGATACAAGTACTACAACAACAATTGCAACAAGCCCATGCCAATAATGAAGCACAGAAACAACTTGAAAAGTTGCAACAGGACTTCCAGCAGATGCAGATAAGCTATCATAAAAGTTTGGATGAGAAAGGAAAGCAGTTACAGGATTTAAGAGAGATGCATGAGGATGACCCTAAGCTTACAGAATTTATTACGGAGTCCATTTCCTTGAACGAGCAATTACTACAACAGTAAGAAGCATTGGGCCAAAACATATCACAATGGAGTCATTATCGTGAAATCAGTGATAAAACCACTAGTCAAGTGGTAGACTTGCGAAGTGACTATGATCTGATTGATAAACGAGTGACTGAATATTTGGCTTGGCAAGACAAGGACAAGGGAAAAGAGCAGGTGCACCAAGAATAAATGAAAATCACAAGGAAATGCTCTTTAACAAATGGGACGAGCAAATCACAGGGGTAGAACAGGTAGCAGAAGGAGCAGCCACGGCGGCCGACAGACTTATTGATTATGTAAATGAAAATTTACACAGGGAAAATTTGATCACAAAGACCACTCTAGGGTACTTACCAAATGCACAACAGCTAGAGGCGGATTGGAAACAGAGAGCTCAAGAAAAGGCCAAAGTAATCCAAAGGCTAAGCAAGTTAAACTGGGATTGTCACTGGACATACTTGGTGAAGCCACATAGCCAATGGATGACCGTTAAGTGGATTATAAATGCAACTAAAAAAATGGCGCCAGCTCTTGTAGATTTTCTTTTCTCAGCCAGTTAAAAGCGAAAGTCAGCCACCCGACTCTCCTTAAACAGATGCTGCATACATGTGATTTCAGAGATCAAATACAGAAATAGTTTAATTTTAGTTTTAATTTCGTTTTATTTTCCTGAAAAAAGGACAGTCATTTAAACCGCATCCTTTATTTTTAGAATTAGTCAGTAGTATTTAAACCCTTCTCATGCATTTAGAGAAGGGTCCAAAAATTTATCAAAAACTTGTCCTCAGAACATGCACTTTTGCACCCTCAGAGGAGGTTTTGGTGAATGATGAACATGGTTTATTTGATATTTGCATTTGATATCGCTATGATGTTGCACTGTACTCTTGTGGATGTTAAACAAGGAGAGATAAATCAATTTGCGCTAAACTCATATAGACTAGTGAATAAAATGGTACTTTATTCTTAACAATTCTGCTTATGCATTAAAGTGATATTCAGTTTTCAGTTGTTTATATATTACAACATGGATGTCTGAGTTATCATTTGGCACTTTTGTACAGTGATAACTATTTGTTTATGTTTAGTGTATGAATAGACTATTTGTGCGATAAGTTTTCACAACTGTTTCGTCTAACTTCTTATACGAAGTAGTTCATCTTTATCGAATTCTTTTCTTATGATAGTTGAATGATCTTTATTACCAGTTATTGTTTTAAATCTTTTTTAGATCGCATAGAAGAAATATCATACCCCGAGTCATAAATTTTGATGTTTTTCTGTTTATTAGAATACAATAGCATAGCATTAGATTAGAATTAGGATTGAAGTATTCCATTTAGAACAGAAATACCCATCTTTCTCACACACACACACACACTGAATTGGGAAACTGGTCCCATATCCCCAGTCAGACCCGCTATACCAAATGGATAAGGATCTGCCAACCAAGGTCCGGACCAGGCGGGTATCCCCCTTGTTGTTGACCTGATTTTCGGGGCCTTCAACATATTTGGCGCTAGAAGGAGGGCCTGAAACATGTTGTCTGTTGGAATTTGTTTTCAATTTTAACATTTGAATTAGGATGTCCTCTCTTAAACTTCCAATTTGGAGTTGCATCCATGTTCGTGCATCTTCCAACACTCCACCTGAAGTGGTAAGGCTATTGTCTCAGGTAAAATTTGATGGTAAGAGAAATTCTTCTGCTTTTAAACATGCCCTTCAATTTATTCAAGGTGTTTCAAATTCTGATTTTCAAGGAATTGACAAAGGCATTTTATGCAGAATTTTTACTCTCACATTGGGAGCAGAAGCTAGAAAATGGTGTAGAACCCTTCCGGTTGCCTCAATTCACAGCTGGGATCAATTTGTTACGGTTTTTGTTTGCAAATTTGACTACTATGATTACGATCAGGTATATGATGAAATTGAATATCTACGAAAAGAAAATGAGTCTGTTAGAGATTTTAATATTCGATTTCATCTGAATTGTTTAAAATTTAATATTGAGAATGATCCCATAAGTGAAGAATCATTAGATTGTGTTGATCATAATTATTCGCTGCCTCCTATTCCTGACTCATATGAAATTACTCCAAGCTTTATTCAATCCCCTTCTAACATGGATAAGAAATCCAATTTCGATGTGCAAATAAATCATGATGAAGAAGTTTCACAAAGCTTAGAAGATATTTCTGATCAAATACTAGAAGACAAAATCGGCAATTTTGGAAGAAAGGTCACCTTGGAATCTGAAAGCAACTTTGAGGCAAATTCAGAAAATATGATCGCAAATCAACAAATGCCAAGGTCAGAAAAGCAAAGTAATTTTTTTTCAAAAAACACGAGCACATCAAGGTATGATCTAAAACCTGAAATTTATGATGAACATAATGCACAAGAGTTTTCAAAAAAAGATATTTCTCGCATTACTTCATAATCACATTTTTCTCTTTATCCTGATATTTTTAATGATGATATTTTTTCCCCTCTCAATATTAATGATATTTCAGAAAGTACAATTGGAGAACATTCTTTTTCCATTAACAGACATGAAATCCTTATTCCTTGTTGTTTGAATATACTGGATGAAACTGAAGAGAAACCTAGGGAATCTTGCGAAGTCATTTATGATGATTACTTTGACATTGAAGATGTTGATTTATCTCGAGAGAATCAACAGGAACTTCAAATACTATTTGAGAATGAGAGGTATTTTAAATCAGAAACTATTTCAACCGATCCTCATTCTAAAGCAGCAAATCATCTACATGATTTCATTACCCAAGAAAATATTCTAGTCTATGATTCATATCATGACCAAGCTTTCATGCCTGTTCATAATCATGATTCCGTTTCCAAATCACAATATGGGAGTCGAGATCACTCAAATTCTCTAATCATATCCAATCCTTGTGAAAGAGAAATCATTACAAAACAATTTCGACTGTGTTATAGCTCTAGTTGTACAGATAATGATTTTATTTTATTTTCTTACCTATTTTGCACAAAAACAAATTTGTGTTCAGATTTTAATTTTCAGACTTTTGATCCATTACGCTGGCATACTAAAAACCATACTATTAGACATTCAATGGATGTATGGCCCTGTTGGAAAACTGAAGTTTTTCAAGAGCATGAGAAGCTATTTCTATTTCATCCTCTATCAATGATTGATCAAAAGCTTCCATCCTATCAAAGACAATATCAACAGAAGGATGTATTAATTAACGATTTTTCATTTCATTTGAGAGATTTCCATTCATCCTTCATTGATTCACTTAAAGAAATATGTTTGGAAGCATTTTTTTCATGAGGAATTGTCAAAAGTTTAACTTTGCACGTAACACTAATAGTAACTTCCAGGCCTTTGAATCCAAAAATCCATATCTTCAATCTGGCCTGTCATCTCTTCCATTGAACATTTATCAGTCCTTAATAGAAATCCATCCAGATTTCTATGATCCAATAGGTATTCAATTGGAAAGAAAATTCCATAAGAAGGAAATTCTAAATAAAATTCTAACGATAGTTGTACATTCTTGTTCCACATTTAAACCGGCTTATCATAATCACAGATATTATAACTTGTTGACTTTGCCAAATACTGCATACCACAACAGGGAAATGAATCAAGATTATTACAATCGAGAGGCAAGGGGTCTCATCATGAGCCAGCTTGTTCAGCAAAGTTATAAATCAAGTGAATGACTGTGTCATAAATTAGCTATCAAACCAAGGCATTGTTCTTTAAGAATAAAAAGAAAATCAAAGCAATAAGTGTGGATGTGAATTCTTCTTTGAGAGTTGTAGGTCTCTTTAAGTAGGATACAGGATCATTGTTGGATAACAAGTAACCCTGTCGAGGCTATGAACGCCTGCTGGCAGCAGAGGCTCTACCTACGACAAATGAGAATATTTTAAAACTAGTTTACAGAGAAGACTTTGTTTTATCTTTACAGACCAAGTAATGACTGATGTAAATACAAGGACTAACTTGAGGGAGAAAATAATCAAATTTGAAAATAGCTAAAACAAAATGTCATGACAGGTTAGAGCATGATGTACTTTATCTTTCCATAATAAAGTTTAACTTTATGAGAAATTTTCTATTTTGGAAGTTTAGAAAATTCAACAGAAACACAGAGATAACTGATTCTTCCAAGTGAATCGCCAATTTTTGTGGCCACCAACAACCCCCCTCCTTATAAAATGTTATTGCTAACACTAAATAAGTGGGGACCCTTAGTTATTAAATCCAAAGAAATTATAGTAGTGTTTACATTTCTTTTTCGCAAATAAAGTTACCATCATAAGCTTAGGAAGCCCCCTTGGAAACTCTTAGAATCTAAGTTTATGATGAGGTAAAAATTATCTTATCAAGAGAAATCACATCGCAAGAAAAAAAGCGGGATGCCACCTCACAAACACAATCCCAATATTCGCGAGATAACAATAATTACCAAATATCACATTGCATTCAGCATAACTTACTTAAAACACTTCAAAAATCCGCCAATGTGCGATGGCACCGATCGCAAGATCGCATCTCGCAAGGAACAGGTTAACAAAATTTATCATACATAACATTCCTGTGATCTGCAATATTATGATATCACGATATCTTGCGATTTCGCGATTAGCGACGTTGCAATTTTTCAAATCTACGATCTTATGATGTTGCGATGTTGCGATTTGCGATGTTGCGATTTTGTGATCTGCGATGCTGCGATAGCAAATCGCTCCATCGCAAATCTTTCGGGCTCATTATTCTAGAAAAGTAGTTTCCATAAGCTGACACATGGTTATGCGCTTTAAATGCTAATAAAAGATTAGCTGTCAGTTATTAATAGAATATGGGTGTGTGCTCTTCAAAGAACATTTCACGTAAGGTGGTATATTTGGTATGTCTGCGGCATTTAAAACTTTCCCATCACCCTTCCTTGTCATTCATTTTCACCTCACTTGTGAATTGCAGGCACGAAGAGCAGAGGACTATACAAAACAATACGCAGACTGAAATGGGAAAGAAAAGCAAAGCCTCGAGCTTCGAAGAAGAGAAAATGGCGCCTTTGTATACAGACATGGCTTGCAACAAAGACGCGGGAATAGCTACATGGGAAGGCATGTATAATATGCTCGAAGAGGAGAATCCCAGAGTAATGAAAGTTACAACTAATTCAGACTCACAAAGTTCTTCTAAAGCATCCCTCGCAGAGCTAGCTTTCTCATTTTTACATCGGATAGGAGCGAGGCCAAGAATCCTCCCATACATGGACATGGTCAAATGGATATTGGATACTGTAGAAATAAAAAATAGATAGTTCAAAGTTCATGGTCAAGGACTCATTAGTTCATTCGTTGTGCAAGATTTAAAGCTCATGTATCATCTACCAGAGCGACAGGCAATCTACAATAGACAGTTTACAGAGAAATTTGTAAAAGAAAATCCAGACCTGGCAGAAACTATTAAAGACTGGTCTAGAAGAGACGAGCCGTTGAAGAAAGATAAACACGGTATGTACAGTGCTAGTTCCCTTACCTCTCCATACTGCTTTGCTGCTACCATGCTCTGTAGAATATTTGGAATGCCAGATACTAACAAATTCTCATCTGAGTGGCTACCATTATTGGATGCTGCCACAAGTTCCACCATTGTAGATTGGGCCAAAATTTTGTTTGATAACCTGGTCACAACCATTGTTAGTTACCGGTCCAAAAGAGCTACGGCTCAGAGGATCTATCCTCCTTTTGACCTTTCCACATATATAATGGATGCAATATGCTATGTTTCTAAGTTTCCTGTTATGGGTTGGAAGTGGACAACACAAGACCCTCTACACATCCATGTCTATCACAAAGAGTTATGGGACTCTCAGTTCATTCCATACTTCTACCAAATTTGTCATGGAGTTATGTTGCCCTTGTATAGAATTTTGTACGATAAAGACCCTCCGAGATGCTCGCCTAAAGCAGAAGTAGACATCCTCACTGTCGCAATATGGTTCAGGGAAGAAATGTTTACTTATGTCAGGGTTTTTGGAAGTTCTGCACCCCCTCATGTCCTACCTTTATATATCCCTGATAAACTCTTAGCCCGAGAGATTGCCTACCAAACCTGTGGGGAAGGAGGCCTAGCTAAAGAATTAAAAGACAAAAAGAAGGCTATATGGCCACAGTTTCCTATAGCCTATGGGGCCTTCTCGCTATTCGATGTAGGCCACGCCTTTGCAGAAGTAAAGAATATCACGTGCTTACAACTGTTCAAATTTACAGTGAGGCCATTTGGCCCTTATGAGGTCGCCCACAATTTTACAACAACAGTCAAGATAAAGGTGTTCTCTGGAGAAAAAGATTTATTTGATGATATATTTCAACAGAAAAACACATTGGAATAAATTCTGTACACAGCCCAATTGCAGCTGTCCCCAGAAGAATTTCAAAGGTTCGAAACATACAGGGAAATAAGGCTAGCCAGTATTCCTTTAGAAAATCTATGCCTAAAACCCTCAAGAGAACCAACTCCAAGTGTTAGCCTCAGTGGAAGTTCAAGTACCAATGGATCTAAGTCCAAATCCGAGAAAGAAGTGTCTGAACACTCTAAAAGATCCGGAAATGAACTAGATAAGGACGAAGGGTCAGTGAAGGATACTACCCAATCAAAAGAACTTCTACATCAGCAGGTTATTGCCTCCCCGCAAAGAGATTCTCCCCCTCTTGTCATCCAAGCACCACCAGTCACAGCTGAATTAGACAAAGAATGGGAAACCTTCAACGACTTGATCAATCTTGAAGGACAAACCATGAAGACTCAGTGATGTACAGATAATAAAAGAAGTAACCACAAGCACAGTTAGCGAAGTCTTGGATATGGAGCATATTCCTATTACTCCATCCTCTGAGCTTGTACTAAAAGTAGAAGAAATCCCTCCTCTAGATGTATTTTATAGCCCACAGTATAAAGCAGTAGTAAGAAAACAAAGAAAGAAAAGGAAATTGGAAAGCACACTCTCTCAAAACACAGAACAATTAGACATCCTGTGGAAAGATCCCACAAGCAATCCTACTGAAAATCTCACCAAACTATCTCAGATCGCATGAGCATACACCTCCACTACTATTGACAAAGCATCTGAGGTACAACAATTGCTAAAGGAAAGGGAAGACCAAATACAAGTACTGCAACAACAATTGCAAGAAGCCCATCCCAATAATGAAGCACAGAAACAGCTTGAAAAGTTGGAACAGGACTTCCAGCAGATGTAGATAAGCTATCAGAAAAGTTTGGATGAGAAAGGAAAGCAGTTACAAGATTTGAGAGAGATGCACAAGGACGACCCTAAGCTTACAGAATTTATTACGGAGTCCATTTCCTTGAATGAGCAATTACTACAACAGCAAGAAGCATTAGGCAAAAAGATATCACAGTGGAGTCATTATCGTGAAATCAGTGATAAAACCACTAGTCAAGTGGTAGACTTGCAAAGGGACTATGATCTGATTGATAAACGAGTGACTGAATATTTGGCTTGGAAAGACACGGACGACGGAAAAAGAGCAGGTGCACCATGAATAAATGAAAATCACAAGGAAATTCTCTTTAACAAATGGGACGAGCAAATCAGAGGGGCAGAACAGGCAGCAGAAGGAGCAGCCACGGCAGCCGGCAGACTTATTGATTGTGTAAATGAAAATTTACATAGGGAAAATTTGATCACATAGACCACTCCAGGGTACTTACTAAATGCACAACAGCTAGAGGCAGATTGGAAACAGAGAGCTCAAGAAAAGGCCAAAGTAATCCAAAGGCTAAGCAAGTTAAACTGGGATTGTTACTGGACATACTTGGTGAAGCCACATAGCCAATGGATTACTGTTAACTACATTATAAATGCAACCAAAAAAATGGCGCCAGCTCTTGTAGATTTTGTTTTCTCAACCCAGTTAAAAGCGGAAGTCAGCCACCCGACTCTCCTTAAACAGATGCTGCATACATGTGATTTCAGAGATCAAATACAGAAATAGTTTAATTTTAGTTTTAATTTCGTTTTATTTTCCTGAAAAAAGGATGGTCATTTAATTCGCATCCTTTATCTTTTTAATAATTTATTTTTAGAATTAGTCATTAGTATTTAAAACCTTCTCATGCATTTAGAGAAGGGTCCAGAAATTTATCAAAAACTTGTCCTCAGAACATGCACTTTTGCACCCTCAGAGGAGGTTTTGGTGAATGAATGGAACATGGTTTATTTGATATCTGCTACTGATGTTGCACTTCTGTACTATTAAATCAATTGTTGCTTGAAGCTCATGAGTAGGACTAGTTATAAATGGTACTTTTATCTCTTAACCATTTCTACTTATGCGTTAAAGCGATATTCAGTTTTCAGTTGTTGATATATTATAACATGGATGTCTAAGTTATCATTTGGCACTTTTGTATGGTGATAACTATTTGTTTATGTTTAGTGTATGAATAACTTATTGATGCGATAAGTTTTCACAACTGTTTCGTCTAACTTATTATACGAACTAGTTCATCTTTATCGAATTCTTTTCTTATGATAGCTAAATGATCTTTATTACCAGTTATTGTTTGAAATCTTTTTTAGATCGCATAGAAGAAAGATCATACCCCGGGTTAGCATAAATTTTGATGTTTTTTTGTTTATTAGAATACAATAGCATAGCATTAGATTATAATTAGGATAGAAGTATTCCATTTAGAACAGAAATACCCATCTTTCTCGCACACACACACTGAATTGGGAAACTGGTCCCATATCCCCAGTCGGACCCGCTATACCAAATAGATAAGGAGCTGCCAACCAAGGTCCGGACTGGAAGAGTATCCCCCTTGTTGTTGACCCGATTTTTAGGGCCTTCAACAGGTTGATGATTAATGTAGGTATTAAGGTTTCTTTTAACAATCATCTTAGAGCACCAACATTTTGACGTCGTTGCCGAGGAGAGTGTTTCAAAGTGATTTCTTTTTTTATTTTTATTGTAAAAGAATTGGGTTTTAAAAACCAGAGATAAGAGTCTACGTAACCAACAAGTAAAGTGCTTTCTCATCAGCCCACTATTCAGCAAATGCATAGTGGTTAAATAGGAGTATGGGTTTTCTTTATGAATGATTAGGAATAAAAAGATCAGAACCCCCCATCTAAATCCACAAAACCCAAGTGATCGGTGAACCTTGGGAGATCAACTTTGATAGTCGAAATCGTAAGAAAAGTAGAGTCTCAAGTATCAGTAGGACCCCAAAATATATCTATAAAAAGCCCTATTGTAATCCCTCAGGCAGCAAGCTCACCATCGACAACCTATGTTGAGATTCATAGCCAAAATGGAGGATCTGAATAGAGCTTTCAGGTTACAAAAAATTTACATTCTGATCCTTTACAAGAGGGAAAAATGTGTAATCTAAGAGGAGAGGGATAAATCAGTGGAACTGCTAAGGCAAAGCCCTTGTTGTCTGAACTAGGATCTCCTGTGATCCCAGATCTGAGTCCTGCCGCAAAATTATCTAGGATTGAGAATACTCCACTTATTCAAATAGCACCCCGTGAAGTCCCTTAAGGATATTGGCACATTTTTGACCAAATGGAGAATCAACCACCTTAAGGTGAGGTAGGAGTACCCCATAGTCGATCCAGTAGCCAATGCCTATATGAAAGGTATTCCCTTGCAAAACTTACCAACCTTTCATGGGATGACCACAGAGGATCTAGATGCCTTCTTATTCGACTTTGAAGTCCTCTATAGAGGATATAATTATACCACCGACCCTCAAAAATTAAATTTGTTCCCCTCTCCTCTAAAAGGAGCAACTTTGAGGTGGTTCATGGGTTTAGGTGGATGCACTATTAACTCTTGGGATGATGTTTGGTCAATTTAGTGATGTCTAAATTGCAACTTTTAAATGTCAACTCGGGGCTCGTAAGCTGATGAAGTGAGGTGTACTGTATGTACTTAGGCAACTGTTTCTTAAGATTTTGTCGTTTTTAACTTTTTTAAGTTTGTTTTCAAGTATATCTCTCCTACTGTGATGTGATGGAAATGAAATAAAGCAAGTGAAGTGTGTGAGATTATGATGAGCTTTAAATGATTTCTTATAACTTAAAAGTATTCTACAAGAAAGCTTGAACAACAACTGAAATGAAATCAACTCTTAAAGGAAAATAAAGGCATCAAATAAAAGACTAATGACATTGGCCCAGTATCTCTGATGCTGCATGAAAATGAAAATGAAATCTATGTCAAATCTAGCTAAAAATAAAAACTAAGCAATGTGAAACTGAAGTAAATCTACATAAAAGAAAGACTAGTCACAAATACTTTAACTTCTTCTTAACCTCTTGTCTTTTAACTGAATATATCATGTGAGAAACAGTTAAAAATAAGCCAAGCAATTGTGAGTTCTTGAGAAACTAAACCAAGCTGTGCTAAGTGATATTTTGGTCCTCAATGAAGATATTAAATTATGGAGAAGAAACCATCAATAGGTAAACAACTTGATGTCTAAAAGCAGAAAGCAACTATGCAAATTAAAGAAATGATAGTAAGGAAATAAAGGCTGCAAAACAAGGAAGGTCAGCAACATAGACAAGATGATCACAAGTGTCACTAGTTGTGAAAAAGAAAAGAAAGAAATTGTCCCGGGTACGCCTAAGAAACCTGCATAACACACTGATCAGTCATGGAAAAGTGCAGAAATATAAATAAGCAGAATTCAAAATTTATATACAGCTATTGTACATGATCAAAACACAGCAATCAAAGGAATTCTATACAACTATTATCCATAAAATGAGAAAAAGAAATGCAGGAAATTAAAGAGTACTATATAGGCCTTCAGTAAACAGGGGCCCTCTGCCTACTCCAGTTGGCTCAATGATCAGTTACACGCTCAAATGGAGAACAGTCTTCTCATATATTATGTATCAAAATAGAAAGTACAGTGGGGAGTTCAAAATTACATATCAGCGGCTAACTATCTAGTGTTCAAAGACGCTTTATTTATAATAGAGGAAAGCAAACTAGCTTAACGAAAACTAAGCTATTCAAGCAGCTGTGTAAAAACACGTAATCTTGCTGTGTCCTCAGATTTAGGCAACAGTTGTTGTGGGCATTCAATCTGTTGTTGGACTCATGTTTCCCACTGTCTTCGTGGCTAAGGAGGATGCCACCTGTTCTTCACATGCTCTAAAACAGAACACGCAGAGTCGTGCCACCGCCAATGACTTATGTTGACCGTAGTTGCCTCCTCGTTGACCACGGGTTTTTATGACTGGTTTGGGTGAGCTGGAAGCACACACACCATGTCCTTGGTTCCACGAACTTGCCCATGTGGTTCTTCTTCCCGGAGGACACCTGGAACATATCATTTAATAAAACAGCTGCGGAATCCAGGGTTGGCTGCGAAAACCGGGATCAGCTGCGGAAACCCTGTGTGAGCTGCGGAAACGCAGCACTTTGAACCAAAATTCTAAACCAACAACACAGTCATTAGCATAATTAGCAAACCATGTAAAAAGTTCTAAAATACAATGATTTGAGCAATTTGATGGAGGGAATGAGTGGCAAAATAAGGAAATGAATAGGAAAAGGAGGCTGAGAGGATGTGTAAAGAAGTGCAGGTTTGAGGCTCAACACATACCTCTTCCATTGTATTAATAATTCTATATCTTCTTGGCAGTCTTTCTATGAATTTTGGGTCCCAAAATTTTGGGGTTATTTTAAGTCCCTAAACTATTTCTTTTGGAAATTTTAGGGGTTACTAGTTGAAGTATCATGCCCTAGCCCCATCCAAAAGTTGTATTCCGAAGATATTTCCTTACAATTAGCTATCGTGCACCCCAAATGGCATTATACACAAAAGTTGTACCTGTGGAAATTTGATGTACCAATGGACTAGCTTGAAGCCCACAATTTTTTTGGCATTTCATCTTTCAGGTTTATGCTTTTGAACCTATAGGATTCTCTAGTTATATTAAAATAAAATAATTTTAGCCCCTTGTAATAACTTTTGTGAATGCATGTAGTTGTTATCTCCTTATCTAGAGATAGCTACCAGCATTCTAGCTAGTTTGTGTTATACACTATTCTCTTATTGTATATATTAATAGAAGTTGGGTTTCCAGTATATTATTGTAATCTCTAATCTATTTACTTGTGTCTGTTCCATTTACTTTCTAGCATTTCATTTGATTTTTGTACAATATGCATTATACTATCTATCCACATGTTGACGTGGGAAAATCTACTACCAATAGTTAGGGTGTCTCCCTAGTGTGAAGTCCCAATTAGACTCCGCGACATTTTGGATAGGAGCCCCATCCATTATATGGGTCTAGCTTCCACCACATATTTTCTCTTGGTTGTCAAATACACATAGATTAAAGTGAAAGAAAGTGTGAAATGTGTGTAGAATAAAAGCATAATCAACCGATAGTTGATAGCTTGTAGAACATAATATAAAAATTAGCAATAGAATAATGAGAAATAATATGTATTAAGAAATAATTATATAGTTAAGACTATATATGACATACACAACCATGAAAGTACTAGAAACCAACTGCAAATAAGCTCACAATTAGTTAATAGAATTTGCATGGAATTATTCCATCAAGAACTATAGTCAATAATTAGTTCATCAACATATATCTAATATGAAATCATACATGAAAACTTAATTTTAGTATGGATAGCCATTACAACCAACAAATAAATGCATGGGAATCTATGCCAAAAGAATAAATTCTCATTAATAATCTTGTTCATTCAAATACATATGCCACAAGTCCATCAAAACCCAATATTTGGATAAGGGTAGTTCATATTATCTCCAAAGAAAAGGCCCTAGCCTTACAATCACTGAGCCTATAAGCTATCAAGAGCAGGAGTGATCTAAGCTCTGAATAAAACACCTATGCCACAAGATTCAAGTGCCAAAAGTCCCTACAATTGAGGCATGAAGATCGTTTTATGCAAATGAGTGGGTGACCTTTCACCTATCCCATGAATATCCAGATTCCCTCAAGTCCCATTTAACCCTAACAGCTTCACATTCCAAATAACTCTTGGATGACTTTTATTTTTTATCATTGACAAAAATACAACAATATAATAAATAAAACAAAACAAGATTTGAGGCTTGAGCATGTAAATTCATAGCACATGTTATCATCTTATCAACTTCAACT
>APFE031457822.1:41714-69657 GCA_000404065.3 Pinus taeda | reverse complement strand
CTGACATGCAAAACTAATTCAAAGAACAAATAAGGAAGATTTATTAAAAGAAGTAGATAATACTGATTCACCCCCCCCTCTCAGTATTATTTCCAACACCTATTTGGCTGATAAACTCGCAAGGGTGAAGGGTTTTTGGTTTGAGTGGGAGAAATGGCAGAAGATGGTACATTTAGGGTCAAAAAATTTAATGGCCAAAACTACCATCTCTCGAAGATGTAGATGGAAGATTATTTATACTAGAGAGATCCGTATCAAGCATTGAGAATAAAGACAAAGAAGCTGATGAATATGAGAGACACAGAATGGGATATTGTAGATAGAAATGCACCCGGAACAATACCATTGCGCCTAGTAACGTCAGTAGCATTTAATATTTCAAAGGAAACACCAATAAAGGGTTTAATGTCGACATTGGGAAAACTATATGAAAAACCCTCGGCCTCAAATAAGGTATTTCTTATGAAGCATTTATTTAATATGAAGATGTCAGAAGGTAGATCTTTTGCTGATCATTTAAATGAATTTAATACAGTTACTAGTCAATTAAGTTCCGTAGCGGTAACTTTTGATGATGAAGTTAGGGCTCTGTTATTTCTGTGCTTATTGCCAGAAAGTTGGAATGGTTTGGTTATGTCCATTAGTAACTCTACCTCTAGATCTAGTACTTTAAAGTTTGATGATGTTTTCGGTGGAATCCTTAGCAAGGAAATGCAACGGAAAAGCTCTGGTGAGACATCAGGTAATGATTTGACCGCAAAGACTAGTGGAAGAAAAAAGGAAAGAGGAAAAAGCCCTAGATATCACTATAAGTCAAGAAAAGGTAGATCCATGTCCAGATCGGGGATAATGTGGTAGAAATGTGGGAAGAAAAGACACCTGAAGAAAGACTGCAAGTCTCAAAAGGGAAAAGAAGGAGACATGCAACAAGAAAATAATCATGAAGCGAATGTAACAGGTGATGTGCTGCAAGATGCTTTGATTCTTTCATTAGAAAATATTATTGATGCCTGGATGGTAGATTCAGGGGCCTTATTCCATGCCACACCTGATAGGAAACTTTTTTATGATTATGTTCAAGGAGATTTTGGACAGATTCGATTGGGTGATGATAAACCCTGTAAAATCATTGGAATGGGTACAATTTTCATAAAATAGTAAAATGGAAGTCAGTGGCTATTGAAGGATGTAAGTCATGTTACAAATCTAAAGAAAAATTTGATTTCAATAGGGCAGTTGGGAGGTGAAGGTTGCATAACTACTTTCACAGATCAAACTTGGAAGGTCACTAAAGGATCCCTAGTAATAGCAAAAGGAGGAAAGGATGGTACATTGTATTTATGCAATGGTATTTCTAATTATGTTAATGCTTTAACCTATATAGGAGAAGACACAACATTGTGGCATCATAGGCTCGGGCACATGAGTGAGAAGGGGATGCAAATTCTTCAATCAAGAAATTTGTTTCCAGGCTTGAAGCATGTTGATTATAAATTCTGTGAGAATTCTGTTTATGGAAAACAGAAGAGAGTCAGATTCCTTAGAGTTGGGAGAGAAAAAAAGAGTGAAAATTAGAGCTTGTGCACACATATGTATGGGGACCTACTCAGGTATCATCTCTTGGTGGCTCTTGTTATTATATTACTTTTATTGATGATGCAACCAGAAAAACCTGAATTTATTGTATTCAAAATAAATATGATGTCTAAGATACTTTCAAGAAACGAAAAGCTTTGGTTAAAAATGAGATAGGGAAAAGGTTGAAGTGTCTTAGATCAGACAATGGAGGTGAATATTTCAACAAAGAGTTTGATGGGTACTATTCAGAGAATGGAATTTGTAGAGAGAAGACAGTTCTAGGAACACCACAAGAACATGGTGTGTCATAAAGGATGAACATGACAATCATGGAGCGTGCAAGGTGCGTGAGATTGCATGCAATATTCCCTTTACAATTTTGGGCAGATGTTATAGATACTGCTATTTATTTAATAAACAGAGGGCCTTCAAGTTCCTTGGATGGTGGTATTCCAAAGGATGCATGGACAGGTAAATAGGTAAACTACTATTTTTTAAAGACTTTTGGTTGTGAAGCCTTTGTCAACATTAATAAAGAAAATAGAACAAATCTTGAGGAAAAATCAAAGAAATGTACCTTTATAGGATATGGTGTTAATGATTTTGGTTATCGCTTTTATGATTATGAAAAACAAAAAATCATTAGGAGCATAGATTTCATGTTCAATGAAAAGGTTTTGTATAAGGATCAACTGCACAAAAAAATATAGGAAAAATAAAATAGAGAATACACAGTGCTTGACGAGATCAAAGAAAAAGTGATGGTGCCTGAAAATCATAATGATCAACAGCCAAAACAAAAACCACAACATCAACAAGCACCTCAAACACCTGAAAGTGTTTTTAGAAGATCTACCAGGATAAGTAGACGCCTTGAATGATACTCTCCTTCATTACGTTATGTATTTTTGACTAATTCTAGTGAAGCAGAATGTTATGAAGAAGCAGTGCAGGTAGAAACCAAGAAGAAGTGGGAGCAATCCATGAAAGAAGAGATGGACTCCTTAACACATAACCAAACTTGGGACTTAGTCAAGTTGCTTGTAGGTAAAACAACATTGGAGAATAAATGGGTTTACAAGTTGAAGCAAGAAGATGGGGGTAGAAAAGAGTATAAAGATAGAGTTGTGGTGAAATGGTTTGCACAAAACAAGGGTATAGAATTTAATGAAATGTTTTCTCCTGTTGTTAAAATGACTTCAATCATAACTATTTTAGGTCTAGCAGCATCTAAAGATTTGCATCTTGAGCAGTTAGATGTAAAGATAACCTTTCTCCATGGAGATTTGGAAGAAGAGATATATATGCAACAGCCACAAGGATAGGAGGTAAAAGGGAAGGAGAAATAGTGTGCAGGTTGAAGAATAGCTTGTATGGCTTAAAACAGGCTCCGAGGTAGTGGTATATAAAATCTAATAGGTTTATGTCTAAACAAGGTTATACTAGATGTCACTCTAACAATTATGTTTATCTCAAAAGGAAAAATGATGGGAGCTATATTATATTGTTATTATATGTAGATGACATGCTTGTTGTAGGTTCTAACATGCAGGAAATAAATGCGCTTAAAAGAAAATTGGAAAACTCATTTGCAATGAAGGATTTGGGTGTTGCAAAACAAATCCTTGGTATAAGAATAACTAGAGACAGGAAGAATCACAAATTAAAACTGTCTCAAATTAATTACATAGAAAAGGTGTTGAAAAGGTTTAATATGTAGAATGCAAAACCAGTTAGTATACCTTTGGCTAGCAATTCCAAATTAAGTAACAAGGAGTGTCCCAAGACTCAGGAAGAAATGGCTCATATGTCTAAAGTTCCATATGCATCAGCAGTTGGAAGCTTAATGTATGCAATGGTCTGCACAAGGACTGATATTGCACATGTAGTGGGAGTTGTAAGCATGTACGTGAAAAATCCAGGAAAAGAACATTGGATGGTGGTGAAGTGGATTCTTATGTATTTAAGAGGTACCACAAATCAAGAATTATGCTTTGGTGGTTCAAACATTGTTCTACAGGGATATGTTGATGCAAATATGGTAGGTGATAGAGATAACAGGAGAAGCACAATAGGGTATGTGTTTACTATGGTGGAACAACTGTTAGTTGGGTCTCAAAACTACAAAGTGTCGTTGCACTCTCAACAACAGAAGCAGAGTATATTACTGCTACAGAGGCTAGTAAAGAAATGATTTGGTTACAAAGGTTTCTGGATGAATTGGGTAAGAAGCAGGAGTTGGGCAAGATATATAGTGACAGCCAGAGTGCCATACATCTTGCAAACAACTTTGCATTTCATTCTAATACTAAACATATACAACTCAAGTACCATTTCATACGGTTAGCGTTGGAAGATGCATAGTTGAAGCTGGAAAAGATGCACACTATCTAGAATCCTGTAGATATGTTAACAAAAGTTGTAACTAGGGAGAAACTGAGAAGCTAAGAATAGATGTAAAATTTCCTTGCAAAATGCTGTAATTTTTTAGTCAATCTCGGTCATTCATTAGGCGGAGATCTGACGGTAGAAGATATGTTTAATTTAGGGTTCTTTTCCCTAGAAGGCAACCCTCGCTATATATGATGGAATTGTATTGCATCTAAGTATATCTGTATTCTGAGTAAGGAAGAGAGAGGAGATTGAGAGTGAAGAGGGAATTAAAATGGATCTTCTGTAGGTTGTATCTCTTCAGTTTGCTGGATAATATAAAAAGAAGGACTGGCTGTTTCTCCATGGATGTAGCCCAAACTGGGTGAACCACATATATCTGTGTCTCTCTTGTTTTATGTGTTTTATGTGTTTATATTTGTGCAATATTTTATGTTTTCCATTGCTTTGTATTATATAATTCTCTAACAGGCCATGATGCCCAAATGAATCATTGGATGATATGATTATACAGTCTTCTGTAAGGCATTTCCAATGGTATATCACACTTGGAAAACACCTCTGGTATGAGTAGTTATGATTGTTTGAATTTGGCAGATGTAACAAAGACTAGAAACACCAAGTTTATGTGAAAAACATAAAATTTGTTTAATATCACACATTTTGAGTGTAGATTGAAACATTGGCAGTCAAATCAAGGACATTGGGAACATGACACGCTATAAATGAGTTAAAAATCATGTTCCTTTCAACATATTTGATGATGAGTAAGATATTATACGATGGAGTAGGTATAAATGAGTGTGACATTTAATGCCCCCCATGGACCAATTAAGTGTCAACATGTTGGGGAGTAAGGATGATGAAGTGAAAAATCTAGATGATAGTATAATGACATGTGACATCTTGTAACAAATGACAAAGGTTGACATAGCATGATAGTTCAACATCATGACATTAATAGGGTGACATAGTGGTAATGATGACTACCACATCATAGATATAGTTAACATCTCTTAGTGTTTGATCAGCTTGACATCAAGTCACATGTGGAACATCTCATGTGTTATCAAATGGTGTGATTAGATAGTGTTCATGTTAGCATGTGGGTGACCATCACCCCTAAATATTAGGTCACATGGATAAAGGCATTAAGGCCCAAAGGACCATGGGATATAATAGTCAAGACAAATTCATATGGAGGGTCATCATATGGGTATCACTACATTTTCAAACACGAACGTGAGTCGCAAGGTTAGCTTGCATATATCCCAAGTCCACATGAACAAAAATCTGTGTGTGTGTGTGTGTGTCACCATGGGTTCCAATTGAAGACACAACAATTGTGTGAAATAACTCGTTGAGTTCTATGATCAATGTGGTTAGTTAGAGTGATTTCTTTATTAGTTTCAATTTAAAACTCTATGGAAAGGTTTGGTTACATATTTCTCAACTTATGATGAAGTACTATTAACACACTCATTTTGGTCTTATCATTTGTGCGTGACATTGACATCAATGTTTGGAAATGACAGTATTTCTCATTCATCAAAATGCAATAAGGAATGTTAGATTGGGTATTGACTTATGTGGATGACATGGGATTAGATTGAATGGTTCCACTATTTATCTATATTAAATGATGATATGAAATGTGATCAAGCTCAGAATAGAGATGGTGATAAACTCATTTCCATGTAAGAAGGTCATTGTTTGAATCTCTCAAGAAGGTTTTCATATGTAGTTTTATAACATAATAAGGTACCATGATTGGAATGTTGTTTAGAGCATGAGATGAATATTGTTATTGGTATTTTTGAGGTAGCACTGATATTAACCCGAAATAATCACATGAATTAGTAGACCTAATCGTCATTATACTGGTCTTAGTGTTCCCACTTTTTGAATAGTTCATTTGATGGCAGGATAATAAAATAAGTTTATGAGCATGGTATTGCAAACAATATTGTGTGGCATAATTACTATTGAACCCACGTTATGCAATAGAGGTCTTAACTTCGAACTTGGAACATATGGGCTTATAATTTGTATCCTTTTATTTTCCCCAAATGAACATTTTTTCAAATAGCTAGACTATATGGAGACATGCATTTGGTAGATTAGCTACCGAGAAACATCATTTTGTATAACAAGCCATGAAAGGGAAATTTTTTTAAACATTTAAATTATTATATGGTTTTTAGTCTACTCTAGAGATATACATTTAGTTTTGAAAAAGGGAAAAATGGCCCTAGTTTTATTATCATTTTTCTTGGGGTGATTGGAGGATATATATTTTGTTTTGATGTTCCTCGGGTGTATGAGACAGTTTTATTGCTTATGACTAGCTTGTGCATTCCCAAGCAAATCAGGATTTGAGAAAGGTTCATGGTACCATATTGATGAACATGTTGTTGTGATGAGTAGGTTGATGATAAATTTAAAAATAGGTTGTTATGTAAGAAGATTATGAACAAGTTATGACAACATTGTGATAGTAGAAGAAATATTAGTTTCAATTACTTATATCATTTTTGGTACATGTCGATCTAGTATGAAATATTGTGAAATGTTTTCGACACTAGTTGAAGAAGGAGTTGGGTGCCTCTACTAAAGTTAGCTCTTGTATCAACTTGTAGCCTATTATAAGTGGGTTCTTCACATTTTTTAGGTTCATTACCAAATAATGTTGTAATGTATTGCAAGTTGGGTTACACATTTTGGGGTTAGTGAGTCCAAACGTGCTTCTGCAAGTTGGCGCCTCTAGCAAGTCAATTACTACAAATCTATGTAAATGAACTAAAAAAGAATAAAAAATCAATTTTAGTTTTCTCTTATACCGGTTTCCAAGTAAAATTTGGTTTTCTCATGTGTTGATGTGATGATGGTTTCTTGATGCACAGTTTTATTCATTGTTACGATGGACTTTATTTTTTGATGCACTATTGCATAGTCAATTATTGATGAAATATTGTTAAATGATGGATTTTCTATTATAGTGATTCACCTCCCCCTCTCAATGAGATATTTGCTGTAACATATATGTGCCAAATATCTTTTGTGCAAAAAAAGGATGTGGGAAAAGTTGAACCGTGCAGACGATGAATTGTGTGGAGAAAATGGATGTGTATTGTGGGTTAGTGGAGGTATGTGGAGGATTGGGCAACGTATTTCTTATGGACATGCTAAAATGGATTAGTGTATGGGGGAGTAGGGGGGAATTTTGCATAAATAAGTGTGTGCATAGTGGATATGTGTAGGATGTGGAGCAATGGGACATTTCCATACACGATGTATGAAGAAAAATGATCAAGTGCAATATCTTTAGGATGTGGTATACAATACAAAGAAATGGCGTTGGGGAACACAAATATGTCAAAATTTAGCTCGAACTATTAGTATTGATTCCCTATGAGTTACTAAGAACTCTTGAATCTGAAAAGTGTCTTTCTCCGTTAGGTAATGTTGTCAGAATCTCTTGATAAATACATGAGCTAATGATATTATAATATAAGCTAAATATGTAAAATATTACATACTGACAAAATATAGGGAGACGCTAAAAATTCTCAAGAAAATAACTGCTTCAGATGATTACCATTGATAGGAAACTTTGATAGTTGATTATCGATTCCCTTCATAATATATCAATTTAAATTATTGGTTTACTCTAAGTTTTATGTGAAATCCTTATAAATTTCCATCTAGATTGTTGCATCGAAAAAATTCCCATTACATTGTAAAAGCACTATTATGTGTATTATCTTTACCTACAATAATATGATTGTACCATCCAAATCCATCCATCATGATCATTACTACGGATCCCATTACTAGTTGCAAGAGTCTCTCGATATTGAGAAAAGGGTAATTATCCTTATGTGAGGCCTTATTGATATACATAAATTGATATATAACATCATCGCTCCATTATTTTTTCTGGATACAACTATATTGAATATCTATTCTAAATACCTTATTGGGAAAATAATGCCTTCTTTTTCCATGTTTTTGATTCCTAGTTTGATCAATAACTTTAATGTAGGAATAATTATGCTTCGCTTTTGTTTTACAAATTTGTCCTATTAGAAAATTATATATTACAAAGTAATGGAACACATAAAATATTGCAGAAATATAAACACAGAAAACACATAAAACAAGAGAGACACTTATATATGTGGTTCACCCAGCTTGGGCTATGTCCAAGAAGAAACAACCATTCCTTCCTTTTATATTATCCAGTAAAATAAAGAGATACAATCTACATTAGATCCGCTGTAATTCCCTCTTCACTCTCAATTTCCTCTCTCTTTCTCACTCAGAATACAGATATACATAGACACAATACAATTCCCTCATATATAGCGAGGGGTTGCCTTCTAGGGAAAAAATACCTAAATTAAACATAGCTTCTACCCTCAGATCTCCACCTAATGAATGGTCTGGATTAACTATGAAATTACAACATTTTACAAGGAAATTGTATTGCCTTGGATCCCCCCTACAACGGATATTTTACAGGCGGATTTTCCACCCCATTAAGAACTAGGGTCCAATGGGGTGATACCTTTGAATACAGAGGATAATTAGGCTCCACACCCAACAATCTCCCACTTGGAGACTAATTATAACAACTCCACTGTTGATTCATTTGTTGGACAATGACTCCACTTTGGACCTGATGTTTCTCGTCTTCTTCATCATACTTGAATACCAATTGAAATTGAGTATACTCTCAGTTTCTCCCTGGTTACAACTTTTGTTAACATATCTACAATATTCTGGCTAGTGTGTATCTTTTCCATCTTCAACTATCCATCTTCCAATGCTGATCGTACGAAATGTTACTTGAGCTGTATATGTTTAGTCTTGGAAGGAAATGAAAAGTTCTTCGCAAGATGTATGACATTCTGGTTGTCACTATATAACATGCCCAACTCCTCCTTCTTACCCAATTCATCCAAAAATATTTGTAACCAAATCATTTATGTCCTAGCCTTTGTAGCAATAACATACTTTGCTTTTGTTGTTGAGAGTGCAACAACACTTTGCATTTTTGAGAACCAACTGACAGTTGTTCCACCTACAGTAAACACATACCCTGTAGTGCTCCTCCTATTATCTCTATCACCCACCATATATACATCAACATACCCCTGTAGAGTAATGTTTGAACCACCAAAGCATAAAGCTTGATTTGCGGTACCTCTCAAATACTTGAGAATCCACTTTATTTCCATCCAATGTTCTTTTCCTGGATTTTTAATGTACATGCTTACAACTCCCAGTGCGTGTGCAATATCAGGCCTTGTGCAGACCATTGCATACATTAAGCTTCCAACTGCTGATACATATGGAACTTTAGACATATCAACCATTTCTTCCTAAGTCTTGGGACACATTTCTTTACTTTGTAATGGCTAGCCAAAGGTATACTATCTGGCTTTACATTGTACATATTAAACCTTTTCAACACGTTTTTTATGTATTCACTTTGAGACAACATTAATTTTTGATTCTTCCTATCTCTACTTATTCTCATACCAAGGATTTGTTTTGCAGCACCCAAATCCTTCATTGCAAACAAGTTTGACAATTTTCTTTTGAGCACATTTATTTCATGCATGTTAGAACCTACAACAAGTATGTCATCTACATACAATAACAATATAATATAGCTAACATCATTTTGTCTTTTGAGATAAGCGCAATGATCAAAGTGACATCTAGTATAACCTTGTTCAAACATAACCCTGCCAAATTTTAGATACCACTACCTTGGAGCCTGTTTTAAGCCATACAAGCTCTTCTTCAATCTACACACTAGTTTCTCCTTCCCTTTTACCTCATATTGTTGTGGTTGTTGCATATATATATCTTCCTCCAAATCCCCATGGAGAAATTGTCTTTACATCTAACTACTCAAGATACAAATATTGAGCTGCTACTAGACTTAAAATAGTTCTGTTTGAAGTCATTTTAATGCCAGGAGAAAATATCTCATCAATTTCTATACCCTTTTTCTGTATAAACCCCTTCACCACAAGTCTACCTTTATACCTTTTTCTACCTCCATCTTCTTCCTTCAACCTGTAAACCCATTTATTCTGGAATGTTGTTTTACCTGCAGGCAACCTGACTAAGTCCCAAGTCTGGTTGTGTTAAGGAGTCCATCTCTTCTTTCATGGCTTGCTCCCACCTCTTCCTAGTTTCTACCCGCATTGCTTCTTCATAACATTTTGGTTTACCAGAATCAGTCAACAATACATAATATAATGAAGGAGAGTATCATTCACGGGGTCTACTTATCCTGGTAGATCATCTAACACCATTTTCAGGTGTTTGAGGTGCTTGTTGCTATTGCGATTGTTGTTCTAGCCATTGATCATTATCATTTTCAAGAACCATCACTTTTTCTATGATCTCTTCAAGCACTGTGTATTCTCTGTTATCTTTTTCCTGTTTCTTTTCTTGCAGCTGATCCTTATACGAAACCTTTTCATTGAATATGACATCTCTACTCCTAATGATTTTCTGTTTTCCGTAATCATAAAAGCAATAACCAAAATCATTGACACCATATCCAATAAAGGTACATTTCTTTGATTTTTCCTCAAGCTTTGTTCTATTTTATTTATTAATCTAGAAAAAGGCTTCACAACCAAAAGTCTTTAAAAAAGAATAGTTTACCTTTTTACCTGTCCATGCCTACTCTGGAATACCACCATCCAAGAAACTTGAAGGCCCTCTGTTTATTAGATAAAGAATAATATCTACAACATCTTGCCAAAATTGTAAAGGCAATCCTGCATACAATCTCATGAACCTTGTATGCTCCATGATTGTCCTATTCATCCATTCTAACACACCATTTTGTTGTGGTGTTCATGGAACTGTCTTCTCTTTGTGAATTCCATTCTCTGAACAATACCTATCAAACTCTTTGCTGTAATATTTGCCTCTATTGTTTGATATGAGACACATCATCTTCTTTCCTATCTCATTTTCAACCAAAGGTTTCCATTTGTTGAAAGTATCAAATACATCAGATTTATTTCGAATAGAATAAAACCGGTTTTTTCTTGTTGCATCATTAATAAAAGTAACATAATAATGAGAGCCACTAAGAGATGATACTTGACCAGGTCCCCACACATTTGTATGCACAATCTCTATTTTTGCACTTTTCTTTTCTTTCCCAACTTTGAGAAAGGACTCCAATTCAACATGCTTCAAACCTGGCAACAAATTCCTTGAGTGAAGGATTTGCATCCCCTTCTCACTCATGTGCCCAAGCCTATGATGCCACAATGGTGTATCTTCCCTATAGAAGTTAAAGCATTAACAAACTTATAAATACTATTGCATAATAAAATGTACCAACCTTTTCTCCTTTTGCTATTACCATGGCTCCTTTAGTGACATTCTAGGTTTTATCTTTCAAAGTAGTTACGCAACCTTCACCTCCCAAATGCCCGATTGAAATCAGATTTTTCTTTCGATCCGAAACATGCCTTAGCTCCTTCAATAGCCATTGATTTCCATTCTATTGTTTTATGAAAACTGCATCCATTCCAATGATTTTGCAAGGATTATCATCACCCAATCAAACCTATCCAAAATCTCTATAAACATAATCATGAAAATGTTTCCTATCAGGTGTGGCATGGAATGAGGCCCTTGAATATACGACCTAGGCATCAATAATATTTTCTAAAGAAATAATCAAAGCATCTTCCAACACATTACCTATCATATTTGCTTCATGATTGTTTTCTTGTTGTGTGTCTCCTTCTTTTTCCTTCCGAGACTTGCAGCCTTTCTTCAGGTGTCCTTTGCTTCCACATTTCTAGCACATTGTCCCTGATGTGGACTTGGATCTGCCCTTCCTTGACTTACTGTGATAGCCTGGGCTCTTTCCTCTTTCCATTTTTCTTCCCCTAATCTCTATAGTCAAAGCATTACCTCATGTCGCACCAGAGCTTTTCCGTCACATTTCGTCTTTAAGGATTCCACTGACAAGATCATCAAACTTTAAACTACTAGATTCAGAGACAAAGTTACAAATGGCCATAACTAAACCATTCCAACTTTATGGAAATGAGCACATAAATAATAGAGCCCTAACTTCATCATCAAAGGTTACCCCTACAAAACTTAACTGACTGGTAACTATATTAAATTCATTTAAATGATCAACAAAAAATCCACCTTCTAACATTTTCATATTAAATAATTGTTTTATAGGAAATACCTTATTTGAGGCTGAGGGTTTTTCATATAGTTTGTCCAATGTCGACATTAAACCCTCTATTGTCATTTCCTTTGAAATATTAAACGCTATCGACACCGCTAGGCACAACCATATTGTTCCAAGTGCCTTTCTATCAAGAATATCTCATTTTGTGTCTGTCATACTCGTCGACATCTTTGCCTTTTTACCCAATGGTTGGTACAGATCTCTCTGGTACAAATAATCTTCCATTTACATCTTCCACGGATGGTAGTTTTTTCCATTAAATTTTTTGATCCTAAACCTACCATCTTCTGCTATTTCTCCCACTCGAACTAGGAACCCTTCTCTCCTACGAGTTTATCAGCCAAATAGAACTTTGGCTCTAATACCAGTTGTTAGAAAATTATATATTACAGAGCAATGAAACACATAGAATATTGCACAAATATAAACATAGAAAACACATAAAACAAAAGAGACACAGATATATGTGGTTCACCCAGTTTGGGCTACATCCACGGAGAAACAACCAATCCTTCCTTTTATATTATCCAGCAAACCAAAGAGATACAACATATAGTAGATCCACTATAATTCACTCTGCGCTCACAATCTCCTCTCTCTTCCTCACTCATAATACAAATATACATAGACATAATACAATTCCCTCATATATAGTAAGGGGTTGCCTTCTAGGATAAAAAACCTTAAATTAAACATAACTTCTACCATCAGATCTCCACCTAATAAATGGCCCAGATTGACTATGAAATTACAACATTTTACAAGGCAATTTTACATCTATTTTTAGCTTCCGGGGCGCTGCTCCCAATCCCCTACTCCAATGTGGCCACCCCTTCTCTGGACTCCCCTTGTAGTGTAATTTTTACGGGTGGATTTGCCACCCCATTACAAACTGGGGTCTAATGCGGTGATATCTTTGAATACAGAAGATAATCAGGCTCCACACCCAACATGTCCCCCTGCTATAAAGGAATAATTCGTTGAAGATTTATCTTATCGTATTCCATTAAATATTGTTAAGTTCATAAAAAACCATAATCAATTTTTTCTAAGCTAGTTATACATTAGTTAGCTTCATCTTGAGTAAACGCATTCCCAGCATTCAACAACCTTCGGTAATTTTGCATTCCAAATTATCTTCTTGGTATCTTTAACTTTTCTAACAGATGGATCTTCTGATAGTTGAGAAGCTCAAATCTATTCATCTTATTTCTTAACATATTGATTCTCCATGGTCATGAGTAGGAATTCCTCTATGTCATTACCAGGTGCATATTTGTTACTTTATTTTGATGATCCACATATTTCCTTTTCATACTCTCAATATTTTCTCTTATATTCATGTTCTTCTTTATCACTATTATTTTCCAAAATTACATGTGGACATATAAAAAAAAATTGATGTATTCTTCCACAATTATGACATAATAGTAGCTTATTTTTGGATTGCACCTTTTTTTCGTCTTATACACCTTAAAATTTATCCTTTGAATATGATGCTTTATATTGATCATTAACATCCTAGTTATTGATAAATAGTAGATCTTCAACATCACCACCCTCTTCTAATTTTGCAAATAGACATTAGAAGCATAATGACCTATTCTCATGGAACTTTCAGGGGTGAATTTTCACCCTTATGTGAAATTAAGGGGTTTTAAATTTTTAGTGGGCGAATATTTATATCATGGTATATTTTTACAAATCACCTCAACTTTATTTTATAAAAAAATTAGGTAGGAGGTTAGCCCACCTTATTTTAAAGGAGAATGTAAAAAAGGTAAATTTAGCCCTTGAAATTAGGAGTTACAACCTTCCATTCGCCGTAATTTTCAAGAATAGGTTTTATTTAAGGGAATCCTATGGGCCAAATACCATATTTATAAAAGAGGTATGATAAATTAATAAAAATATAAATAAATGATAGGTATGGTAAATAAATAAAACATTTTTTATATTTACTGCATAAGTCACCTTATATACATGCAAGGATGTAAACAAATAAAAATATAAATAAAGTGGAGGTATGCTAAATAAATGAAACCTCTTTTTATACTTGCTCAAAAGGTGTTGTCCATAAGTTTAGTATCCATTCAAATTTGTTCAACAATGGTCTATGTATCAATTCTACATTGAAATTATTACACTATAATCGAGTGGGTCTTTGCAATGATGGGTTTAGGAGTGACCTTTCTATAGACTGTTAGATGATTGGTAGATGAGAGACTCTGATTCTGTAATAGTTGAGGTAAAATTCCAATCGCCATGCCTTCTCGGTAGAGCTTTCCAAACTCATGCTTCAATTTCCTTGATGGGGATAAATATGTAATAATTAGCTCTAGTGATCGGACATGCGTTTAGTTGGATACGACATCAACACAATGATTAATATCGTTGGAGGATAATTTCAACTTGTCAAGATATTAAGATAATAATTACGTGATTTTTATATACATAGTGACATGGATTGTGAAAATAAATTAAACCAGTACAATCACAGTACTCTTCCTATGGTAAATACCGAGAGGGTCGTGGAGCAGGCATTCTAAATTTTATTCCAGTGAGAATTGAAGAAACAAAAGTTTATTCTGATATTATCCTTGGAATTGAGCGATGATAGTCATTTCGATATGCTCTCTTCTCACCACGCATTACTCCCAGGAATCTGAAGGTCTACATCATCCTACTGGAACACTGAGGCCTTGCTATGTCCTGAAATTGTTCCAATGATTCTCAGCTCTTTAATGATTTTCCCTTGAAAAAATCCAACGACTATATATAGGTAGCTTGTAGGCACTCCCAGTTTGTGACCAAAGACAAGACAAGAAAGTTCTTTACTCTGGAATCTTCCCCTCTATTTGCAAAGGATTCTTTGCTGGACTATTACATTATCAAAACGCTAACACTTAACATTTCAATGATGTGGATCTAGTCTCTCAAAATCGTTATTCTCCCTATGCTCAAGGTGCATGCGATTATTCATAATACCTCTGAGATTTTCACCTTCCCATTGAATATTCGACTGTGAAGTTCGTGTCAGTCTCCTCAACACTATTTTTGAGTTCATAAAAAGGTCGTTGTAACACTCAGAAACACACCCACCACTCTCGAAAGTTTACTTTCTCATGTTGCCAAGGAAGATGAGTGGTCATCCATGAAAGCAAGGCTATAGGGGATTGGAAATTAATTGTATGTGTATATGGATTGAAAGATCCTATGATGTGCATAATTTATATATGAGAAGAGCATTCAAGTACCGATATGCCATAACTCTTTCTCAGAAATCGGGTGCATATATAGTGGAGGAATATGTTGTGCATTGGTTCTATGATATGAAAACATGTTAAAATAACCATCGATATATGCTATGAGTTTTTAAAGTGCCTAATATATATCGAATGGTTCGTCATAGTCCCTTGACCACATCTCCTAGTGATATTTGAAAATAGATTTCATCGGACAAGGCATTCTTCTTTTTCCAAATAGCAGAGGAAACACCCTCTTCTCTCAAGAAGGTCGCTTTCTAGAAAATAAGAGGCATATATTTTGTATTGCTCGCACTAGTGATTATTTTTTTGGGAAAAGGAGACTTCTCCTTCTATTAAAAGTAATTGATTCAGGAACTTCCCATGACTGCATATCTCTTCATGGAGGAAGAGGTAATCCACTACTTTTGGTTTGGTCTGTTCTTGCCGACCAACATATTAATTAAGGTTTCTATAATTTATATATTAGTAGGGATTGTTGTTGCATATTCTGCTCCATAAAGCTGGAAATGAACTCACCCAACTTAAATATATCGATTGATGGACAATTGCAATAGGACACTGAATATTTTCTAGCCACGATGGAAATGAATGTCTCCAAGGTTTGAAAACTGTGACCACGAGCCTTTGGATTGCTAGTTTGGGCCTTCAATATTTGTGATACTAAAATATTTTCTTTCTTCCTTTGTATTATCAATTAGGACTATACATTTAAATTCATTATATTCCTCTCAGCTTTGCGTTGAGTTAGAACTCTTTTCGGGTGCCATTTTCTCTTGTTCACACCAAGGTTTTTTACTCTCACTCACATCTGTGTCATTACTGTAATCCATATCAGATCATTGATTTTGTCAAGAATGGCCAATGTTTATGAAATATTAGATTTTTTAAAACCATAATACACTCTAAAACTAATGACACGGTGAAAATAAACAAATCATCTCTTGCTGACATTAGAATCTATCTACAAAATGCATAAGAGAACATTGATTTTTTGTAACTAGAATCTCTATTTTAGTGAGATGAGCTTCAAAATAATCCTTTGTTCCAGATTGAGACAAACTCCCATTGGAAACAAGAATATGAATTTGAGGTTGATTTGATGCCCTATCAAGAGCAGTTTTGCATACAGGTGCAGAAATTGAACGTGAACTTCCCAAGTCGGTCATTAGACCTTGGAAATATATTGTCCATAACAAGCACATAACAGGTCTTGGATATGATAAGGAGATTTCCTTTCACATTCCAGATAACTCAAATCCCATCCATTTTCAGAGTGTTGGATTCCTTCGGGATAGTTCACCTTCAGTTGTTTTAGATTCTGTTCCTCTGCCACAACAACCACAACATATTGCTAAATGCCAACATTGTGACATACTTGGCCATGTGAAAGATCTTTGTTTCGATCTTCATCTGTAAAAGAATTGTGGTAAGTGTACTCATTCTTCACATAGATGCTTCAAAAACAAGCCTACTACAAGAACAAAGATTCATCTTGCATGGATCGCTTCTTGGAAATTGGCTTCAACATCCAAGAATATATTTCGATCATATGTCAAAATTTCTTCTAGAATATTAAAAGTTCTTCGAATTGAGTTTTCTCCATTGTCTCACCTTGTATCTGACACGTGGGGAAGTGGTTGTCTTCTACAAGTTTCAAAGCCACATCAAGCGAGCCTGAGCCACAACCTTCCATACCTGATTCAGAGTTGTAGACAGATGCAAAGATGCCTTTGAAGATGCCTTTGGTTATTGGTCATCCTTAAACCATATATCTGGGGTTAAGACTTCCCTTCAAAGAATTGGGAAGACTTCCTCTAGTAGAAGACCTCAGCTTCGTGCCAGTTTTGGAAGAGTTCCAAGAATTGTATTAAGAACCCTAGAATTGGTGGCCATCCTTAAACCACTACCGGTTGTAGAACTCCCTTTTTCAGGTTGAAGGTATCCCTCTCCAAAGCATTAGGGACACTTCCTCTTCCAGAATATTTTAGATTCTTGCCAGACCTGGAAGAGTTCCGGGAACTGCACTAAGTGTTCTAGTTTGGTGGTCATCCTTAAATCATCCCCTCATACCAACATTTTGGAGAGAACATTGAGCCTAGTGACATGATCCGTGTTTTTGCACATTTTGTTATAGAACTCTCTTCTTGGACTCATACATACCCATTCAAATTTGGCCGGGGGGTGGGGGGGATTTTGGACACCTAATCCTCTATGGGTTGGTGTGGAATGTGTATTAGTTTGTGTTATATTCTTTCCACAACTATCTCATGTGTGGTGGGGTTATAGGGTGGGCAGTAGGCCCCCGTGTACATTGTGTTAGGCACTGCCCTAGGGTGTCTAAATGCATGAAAGTGAATGAATATGAGGGTGTGTTAGTGAGTTTCAATGAGTGCTAGCTAGCATG
This sequence comes from Pinus taeda, assembly GCA_000404065.3. NCBI lineage: Eukaryota > Viridiplantae > Streptophyta > Pinopsida > Pinales > Pinaceae > Pinus > Pinus taeda. Next base: position 51,752 of record APFE031457822.1, on the reverse strand, counting down.
CCAAGGAGGGAGTGACAATGTATTCTAAGAATTGGTAAGGCATTCTAGTGAATATGAGGGCATGTCAAGAAGCGCTAGAGTGTATTAGGGAGTTCCGGTGTGTGTTAACATGTGCCAAATAGTTTCAAGGCGTTCCAATACACTAAATATGCTAAGGCATGCTAGGATGTGTAGGGTCTTAGGGTATTCCAATATGTGTCAACGAGTGTCAAGGAAAAATAAGGAAAAACCAAGCTAAAATGCAAGGAAATGAACACATAAGAGGGTCAATAAGTCAAGACATTATCTTTCTAAAAAAGGGCATGCTAGGAAAACTAATAATAGTTTCCAATACATGCCAAGTTCTAATGTATGCAAATGCATCCCAATGTGTTCTAGGGTGTACGAGGGACTACATGGCATTCCAACACATGATAGGAGAGTGTTATGCTATGCTATGGCCTGCCAAAATGTTCTCAGGTGTTCTATTCATGGAAAGATATTCTAGGCACAATGATGTTTGAAGACATGCGAGGTGACAAAGAATGTTAGTGTGTTCCAAAACATGTTAACATGTGCCAAAACTATTGAGGACTGTTAGGTCTCTCTCATTAATAGAATTGACAGAGCTTGATTATGTATTGAATAATATAGTTCCTGTACACACTAGTGGAACTTTATCTAAAGGGAATTTGTTAGCTAATAAACCTAATAAAGATGAATCATGTGTTGACTCATAGGAAAATTATATTCTCATTACTTTAGCGAAATGATACACACTAATTACTTCTTAATAAATTCATTAACTCTAATCACTATGGCCTTAGACATATAATAAAAAATACTCGTAAACAATGGTCTTAAATAATTATCTTTTGACAAAAAATATAGTAGCATGCACATCGCATCATCAAAAACGCATTGGAAATATCAATGACAACGAACATTTTTTTATCATTGCCAAAATGAATAAAAAAGAGAATGAGGGTTAATAAGAGATCATCACTGGAAGTGTCACTGTAGAGAGAATTAGCGACAGGCCTTTAACAACCCTTACAAAAACTGTCACTAAAAATGGGTTTGGTGAAAAACCTTAAAGGACCATCACTATATGCACTTACATAAATGCTTTTTTAAGGATCGTCACCTTATGCAACATTGGTGACGGACCTTAAAGGTCTTTCACAGGCATCACCCTCACCAATGACCTTTTTTGTTGTAGTGAAATTATAGTGAAATGAGGTTTGAAATTTTATCATGGGTACATGAATATATTCTACCAAAATAATCCATCGTTTATTTTCAAAAGAATTCTAGAGAAAAAGTTATAGAGATAATTCAAAGCTAACCTATTTGATAAGGATTTGGGAATCCTAATTTTCTTAGACAATATATTTGAAAGTATGGTGAAGTAAGATGTGAAATTTTGATTATAGCTACATGACTATATTCTATATGGTTGCTCGAAATTTTACATGCCAAAACATCATAGAAGAAAAATACAAAAAAATCCAATATGACTCGCTCACCCTATAAATTATATTTTTTCTTCCACCTTTAGACTCAAAGAATTACCCCAAAAATGGTTTCTCAACTCATATTGCAACCTCATATCTCGTCTTTCTTGGATTATATTCAAATGTACTAATATTCCCTTTATTCATAGTGTCCATATGTTCACTTATGTGGATGACTTGTAAACTTGGTTGGGTAGGCTTTCTTGTACATGGGTTGGGTCATCCTGATGAGATGAAATATTTTATAGTGCCTTATTCCTATTGATCTAGAAAGAGTTCCATATGTCATTGGAAAGGTCTTGTAATAATATTTCCAATCATATTTCTTACGATCAAATTTTAACTGTAAAATTAGAGATAAAATGCCTTAAAAAATAGGGTATCCAAAGTAGTCATCAAAAGTCGTAGAAAAATATTTTCAACAATCTTCATTTTACAATATTTATCTTGGACATATGTAACCCCATTCGTATATTACATTGATGAAAGAAATCATGAATCGTTATTTTTATTCTATTCTCTTGGGAATAACATATATTTAAAATGAATCAAAACTTGCATTAATTGCCAAAAATTTTGGGCATACACTTCTAGATTACTCTTGTTAGTGTTATACTTCTTGCTAACTTAATTAATGATTAATTCAGGGTCTCCCATTATGGTGACATATTTAATCACATTTTCTTATGAAAGTAGTAGACCCTGAATCAATACTTCATATTTGGCTTGATTGTTTGTAGAACAAAGTTACAAACAAAACACATTTGGAAAGCATTATCGATGTGGAATTTCAAATATTACACAATCTTGTTCTTCAAGAAGCACCATCAAAGAACTTTTTCCAATGTCATTGAAACATATTTACACTATTATTATCTAGAAAATTTACATCATTGCATATAGCATAGTTTCCAACACCAGTATCCATTTAACTAGCCACACTACAATCAATTTATTTCTAAAATAAGACAAGGTTGTTTGGCTCTTTAAGTATCCTCTTTAGTATGCAATCTTTATTTTGAAGTATCATACAATTCCCATTGTTCATCATATACCATTCTAAGGAAAAAATCCATTATCTTCCTAGCACTACTCCATGTGCAATTGATAAGTCCACCACAACTATTGTAAAGACAAATGCAATATGTGAAGCTAAACTTATAGATGCACAAAATTATTTGATTTCACCATGACTTGGTACCTTTCTCATACCAATCACACAAATCTTTTCTCATATCTAATCATATTTAGTATAATATAATCCAATTTCTTTCATAATATATAGTGGCATACCACTATTCATTGCACCATTGTAAGCCAAAAAGTTGTGCAATATAATTTTTGGTATTTACAAAGACATATAAAAGAGAGGTACTTTACCTTGAAACTTGATCTAAGCTTTTAACCATAAATACATTTTCTTCTTTCTTTTTCTTCTTGTACCAACTCCATCAAAACACTAAGTGTCACTTTTAGTTCAACTAGTTCTTACTTTGATTCTTCATCACTCATCTTCATCGTGCTAACTACCTTGGCACCTTCTCTCCTCTTGTTTCTACATATATGGCATACATAAATACACATCCTATCTTATCCACAAAATATTTTATCTACTTCAAGATATTTTCATGCTCTAATACGAAACCAAAATGATGGTATAGTGCAACAATGGAAGCTACACACCAACCAAAATTCTCTCATATTTTCACTTTTATTATAAGTAAGAGATGTAATTTCTTTATTATTAAAAAAATATATATATATCTGATTTAAATAAAATTATTTTATATCAGTTTTATATAAATATGAAGTGTGATATTTCAATGACTCCCTACCTCTTAAAATTTTGTAGATATGTAATTAATTTCATTTTTAATAGGAAATTAATGTGTAAAAATTAAAAAGAGAAATCAATAACAAAATCAAATATATATGTTTTTTAACTACCAATATGAATATGAAGGAGACATATATTTAAAGATATATTAATAACTAAAACAACTTTCAATGTGTAAAATATAGCCACATAATAATCAAATCACCAAGTTGAATAAAATATTTCAAGTCAACTTTGTATATAATATATAAAGGAATTGAAAATTTAAAATACTTATTTGGTTCTTGCTCAAAACAAAATAAATGTGTGATTCTTTTTTATAGTCAATGCATAGTTCACACATAATATATATATGTGTGGTGAATGTAGCCATAAATAAAATAATTCAATTCCGATGTTGAATAAAAATTTCAAGTTAAATCACTTATATAGATATAATATATAAAATAATTAAAAATTTAAAACACTTTATTAGTATTGTTGTATTCAAGTTAAGTCACTTGTATATATAATATATAAAATAATAAAATTTAAAACACTTTATTAGTATTGTTGAAAATAAAAAAGGTGTGATTCCTTTTATTATTACCGTGGAAGAGTTGAGAATATATATATATATATATATATATATATATATATATATATATATATATATATATATATATTTTTATTCTTAATCTTTGTTAAAACATTGAAGAAGATTAAATCTTTCAGGTGTATTTTTTTTTTTTAATTTTGAAAGAAATTTGCACTTGAATAGATTTTATTTGATTGTCACTACTTTTTATAGATCCAAAATCTTATAAATAAACTTTTTATAATGAAAAAGTTAAACCAAATTTATTTAATAATAATTATTACCATTTTATATGCTATCAAATTATTGCATGTAGATGTATCACCTCACATAAATTAAATAAAATAATACACCATTTTGATATTTAACTTAACTATATTAAAAAGAAAATTAGTATAATAAAATAAACTAAAAATTTAAAAAACAAACGAATTTGTGGAACTTTATAAAGGCATGTGGATTCAGGTGATAGGTAGAGAAATACACTATCACCACCCTGAAAAACAAACTTACCAAATCATTCAAATCATTCTTATACTTGAGAAATAATTGGACTAAATATATATAATTTAGTAAGAATTAAGATTACATACATTTATAATTTAGTACAAATTAAGAGTAAATTATATACAGTCAAATCATTGTATTTAGATGTTCCATTTTCACAAATAAAAAAATTCAATACATTAATGTGATATTTAATTTAGTAACTATTTGAAAATTAGATTATGATGAAGTGAAGAAAAAAGGTTAATGATTAAAGATTTATAGATATCTTTTAGGAATGAAAGTTTCCTTTCTTAATTTTAAATAGCACAGGTTTTTTTAATAAACAAATAAGTTAGTCTTTATTTATAACTAACCACTGATAATAATTTTCTCCGCTATTGATTGATAATTTTTTCAACTCTATTAAGAAAACACACGGTAAACGCCCGGGAATTCAAGAGATGTCGAATATATGTAGAGTAGCCGATAAACGATAAAGGCTTATGAATTCAGGAAATGTCAAATACATGGAGAGTAGACGATCACAACGCTGAGCAACAATCTTACAATGTGATCATTTCAAAGGAGTCGAAAAGTACCAGATATCTAGGAACAAAGGGTCAATGCCAAATTCTTGTTGAGTCATGCAATGTCAGAAATGTCCACCTGAACCTACCAGATATTTTGGAATAAAGGCTCAACTCCAAATACGTGGAGAGGCATGCAATGTCAAAAATGTCGACATCAAGCTAATATTATCAGGCGCTTAAAGCACAGCGTCGATGCAGGCAAGTGGAGAAGACATCGCTCTTCCTCGCACATGCATCTCACACCATTGACCTTGCCTTTCATGATCCAGCCAGCTCAAAAGCCGGGTTTGCCTTCGCATCTCCCTCCATTAGTAAGCGGCCAGTTATCTTGGCAATAAAGCGTCAACGCCAAATGCTTGGAGAGAGGCATGCAATTTGACATAGCTGTAGTGAACACTATCATAAATGGTCAACGCCGAATACTTTGAGGGCCATGCAATTCGAAAAATATGTCGAAACCTACCAAGTATCTTACCAATAAAAAGTCAACGCCGTATACTTGTATGTCATTTGAAGCAAAGTGAAATTCATAGGTGTGGTGTGTTGGGGATTTTTTTTGGCAAAATCTCAGAAACACAAAATTCAAGCACACAAGGCAATGCTCTGTTTCCTTTATTCCACATGATCTTTTTGCACATGGAAGCTTTAAATTTTTTTTACTGAAGAACAGAGTATTGCACCACCATAAAAGATTTCTATTCATTAAAATAAAAATTACTGATACATATTCATCCTCTTTCACTCGGAGGGATTCACCAAAACATTTCTCAAGAAATTACTGTCTCCTTTTACAAATAGTTTTACACTGCTGTGTAAAATCTTCATTCTCTGCTATGTAAAAAAAACTTTTACATTTACTGCTGTAAAAACAGACTTTTACATATATTGTTGTAAAACAAAGAAAAATTTCATTATGCACTCCGTGCATATTCCAAAACCTCCACCACACAAACCATTACAAGCTGTGTTCTTTGCATCGCACTGTTGTGCGTTCATTCCTCTGCATACAATACCTATTCCAAAAAAAAAACTTACGCACTGTTGTGCTATATTTTTTAATACATAGTCAATCCCGAAAATAAAAATAAAATAAAATTTTTACCTGTGCCGTAAGGACTTACACACGTAAATTTTAAAAAACATTATAATTAAATACTATACGTTATGCCCATATCTCCGTGAAAGAAAAATTAAAACCCTTACCTACAATCTACGACCATAGTAAATTCATTAAATTATTTCAGTGACAAAAACTGCGGTCAAACAAGGTTTACTTCACGCAATGTTTATTTTATGCAGGTTCGTATGCAACTTGAGATGCCCGTCGACCGTTGATTTGCCCTCCTGGAATCCAACGGCTAAGGTGAATGTCGGAAGCCCTTTTTAACCGAACTTTACTCCACGCAATATTTAATGTTGGCTGTATGCAACTTGGAGCAATCAACGGTGGAGAATGCAGGAGCAGATCGGACGAAGGAGATGAATATCGGAAGGCCTTTTTAGTCGACATTTACCTTCCGATAAATGTTAGAGGGTGATGTCACGCCTCATCCACGCGTCAACTCCAAATTGTATCGGAGCTCTTGTGTACGGAAACTGCCTTCAACCAAAAGCGGTGCGATATGCCTCAAGCGGGTTTGTGGTTTTGCTGGGTGGTTTTGAGGTGTATTAAATGTTGGACCATGCGCGGTTGAAATTACAAATTCAACACTCCCCTTTAATTTCAACTGTTGGGCATTCGGTCATACCCAGACACTTCCTCAAAAATTCAAAGCTTTTCTGATCCAGTGGCTTTGTCAAGATGTCTGCAACCTATTCTTGAGTCCTGCAATGTTCTAGGACAATTTCTCCATTGTTCACCAATTCTCTGATGTAGTGAAACCTTGTATCAATGTGTTTCAATCTCTTATGAAACACTGAATTCTTTGACAATGCAATAGCTGAGCTATTGTCACAAAAAATCACTGTCGCTTTTGCCTGCTTTTGGCCTAAGCTCCTCAACATCCTTCTCATCCAAACTGCTTGACATGTTGTTGCTGTAGCTGCCACATATTCATCCTCTGCTATAGACAATGCTACAATGGACTGCTTCTTAGAAGCCCATGAAATGGCTCCTAAACCCATATGAAAAACATAACCGGAAGTGCTCTTCCGATCATCAACACTTCCAGCCCAATCACTATCAGTGTATCCAACCAAATCTGAATGTTCTGAGACATTATATAAAATTCCAAACATTTTGATACCTTTGACATACCTCAAAATTCTTTTTGCTGCTTGCCAATGTGCCTCCTTTGGCCTCTCCATGAATCTGGAAATTAAACTAACAGCATACATAATGTCAGGCCTAGTTGCTGTTAAATACATAAGGCTGCCTACAATAATCTTGTACAAACTAGGATCAAAATCCTTGCTGCTGTCCTCTCTGCTGAGTTTTAATCCCATTACTGTGGGAGTGATCGCTGCCTTGCATTCTTGCATGTTAAATCTGCTCATTATTTGATTTACATATCTTGCCTGTGAGATAAAAATTCCTTTTTCATTTTGATCTACTTCTATGCCTAAGAAGTATCTCAAGAAACCCATGTCAGTCATTTCAAATTCTTCTTTCATGACTGATTTAAAATTCTTGATGAACTGATCATCATTACCTGTAAAAATAACATCATCAACATACAAGACAACAATTAAAATTTTACCATCTTTTTCTTTGATGTAGACGGTGGGTTCTCCTTCACACTTGTCGAATTCATTATCCAATAGATATGAATCTATTTTGCTGTACCATGCTCTTGGCGCTTGCTTCAGCCCATAAAGAGCTTTCTTCAATTTGCACACTTTGTGCTCTTCACCTTTCTTCTCATAGCCTAGAGGCTGTTCAACATAAACCTCTTCCTTTAACACTCCATTTAGGAATGCTGACTTTACGTCCATTTGGTAGACTTTCCATTTGTTTTGTGCTGCTATGGACAGCACTGCTCTCACGGTTTCCATTCTTGCAACCGGTGCAAAAGTCTCCTCATAATCTCTCCCATACTGCCGCTTGTACCCTTTGACAACCAGCCTTGCCTTGTGCCTTTCTATCTTGCCTTTAGCATTGCTCTTGGTCTTGTAAACCCATTTCACTCCAATGACTTCTTTACCTTTTGGTAGCTCAACCAAATTCCATGTTTTGTTTCTTTCTATGGCATTCATCTCCTCATCCATAGCTTCTATCCATTTCTTATCTTTAATTGCATCTTCGAAATGAATAGGATCATCAACATGACAGTGCAAGGCAAATAAGGAATTCATTCCTTCATCATAAATATCACTTAGGTTTCTGAACTTCTTACCTCTTTCATTTGGTGTGCAAGTGCTTGAAGATGCACTTGAATTTCCTCCTTGTGGTGTGCTTGGAGAAGCACTCTCATTTATCCTTAATGGTGTTCCTTGCTGTCCTTGTGTTGGCACTGCTGTTTGGGGATGCATTTCAGCCACCTCCTCATCATCTTCATCATGAGACAAATAGTTTTTAACATTCACTGTTTTCTTTATGCTTCCATCCCAAGCTTCATCTTCAATGAATTGAACATCTCTGCTAATGAAAAACTTCTTGGTAGATGGGATATACAACCTGTAGGCCTTGGATTCTTCACTGTATCCAATGAAGATACATTTCTCCCCTTTGCTGTCCAACTTCCTCCTTAGCTGATCTGGAATGTGTGCATAGGCCACACATCCAAAAACTCTCATGTGGGTGACTCCTTGCTTTCTCCCACTCCATGCTTCTTCTGGCACTCTGTTCATCACTGCTTTTGTAGGACATCTGTTCAGAATATATGCTGCACAATTTACAGCTTCAACCCAATAGTCATTTGGCAAATGCTTTGCCTTCAACATGCTTCTCGCCATATCCATGATGGTCCTGTTCTTCCTTTCAGCAACTCCATTTTGCTGTGGGGTGTACCTAGCTGTAAATTGTTTATGAATTCCATTTTCTCTACGAAATCTTAGGAATTCCTTGGAGATATACTCACCTCCTCTATCAGTTCTCAAAACTTTAATATGCAGCCCGCTTTGGTTCTCCACAAGTGCTTTGAAATTTCGGAATTTTTCAAACACTTCACTTTTGTTTTTAAGAAAATAGACCAAAGTCTTTCTTGTAAAGTCATCAATAAATGTTAGGAAATATTGGTTGCCTGCTAATGATGGAGCTTGCATCGGTCCACATAAATCTGAGTGGATGATCTCTAAGGGTGGCTTTGCCCTTATGCTTTTACCTGATGGAAAACTTTCCCTATGTTGTTTCCCCAAAATGCAACCTTCACATAGGCTGTCCGGTTTCTCTATCAATGGTAATCCTTTCACCATTCCTTTTCTTCTTAATAAGTTTAGACCTCCAAAATTGAGATGTCCAAATCTCAAGTGCCACAACCAATTTTCATCCTTTGGCACGCTTTCGAAGTCCTCTTGGGTAACTGCTGCAATTTCATTTTTGTTTTTCAAATCTGCCCTGATCCTAAGAGGGAACATCGTGTTCCTTGTCATCTTCACTTCAGCAATGCATCGTTTGCTGGGTGCTATATCCATGATGGTACGCACATCATTCTTAAAGAAAACATTGTAACCCTTTTGAACAAGCTATCCAATACTCAAGAGGTTACATCTCATTCCCGGGACATAATAGACATCTGCTATGGTTTTCCTTTCTCCTTGCTTTGTAAATATTTTTACCTCCCCTTTTCCCATAACAGAAACTTTGCTATCAGTTCCTAGTGTGACTTCTAATTTCATATTTTTATCTAGGGCAAAAAAGAGAGCTATATTTCCTGTCATATGGTTGCTGCAACCTGAGTCTAAAAACCATATGTCTTCACTGTTTGTTTCAGCCATGTTACAAGCTAACAACACATTAGTTTGGCTGATGTTTTCTCTAGTAACATTTGCATTTTGTCTATTACTCATATCATGCTGCTTCTTCCTACATTCACTGGCATAATGCCCATATTTTTTACAATAATAGCATTGGACATTGGATTTTTCATACCTTTGTCCTTGAGCATGATG